>JADRCH010000089.1:2965934-3009134 GCA_019843965.1 Rhynchomys soricoides
TAGATCATCCCTCACAGGCATGCTTGAGAATAGTAATTTCCCCAGTTGAGTTCTCAGGATCTTTGAAGGTCAGCTAGTTCAAACCGAGCCATGTTCTTGTTCCCATTTTATATCCTTGCTGGTTTTCTGGTTGGATTTTTTTTCATTTATTTCTTTATTTTTCTCTACCAGTTACTGAGAGAAGGATGATGATGTCCCTGGCGGTAGTTCTGGTGTCTCTACTAGTCTCCATGTCCTCTGAAAGCACGTGGGAAGAGAGGGGGCGGCATGACAGAGACTGCACACAGCACCTGTGTGGGAGGTCAAGGCAAAGATGGGTGGGGGAGGGAAGAGCTAAAGAAACAGGGAGGCGGTTCTGGGAGACAAGGTGGAGCAGCCCTGTCATAGGTACAGAGAACTGCCCTTACACCTCCTGCTTCACACCTGTGCCTGGACCATGGCCTGCTCCCCTGATAGCTCCCATGTCTACTGTGATCCTTAGTTTCTCTCATTTCTCACACTCGGTCAATTGTCAAGTTGCTCCTGAAACCCCTGACACATCCTTGTCCCATTAGGTGCTGGCTGCCTGTTCCATGCCTCATGCTGCATTTCTATCTCAGGTCCCTGGAAGACTCTCTGTGAAGCTCACCACAGACTCCGCCAGTGCTCTGATTATCTGCTGCACAAATAATGTATAATTCCTCAAAGTTGGAGTGGCCACACAGAACCTCTCCTGAGCATTCCATACATTTTCAGAACTGGATATGAATTTTAATGCTGACATTTGAGATGCTGTCAAATGGAGCCGGCGTCTCTGGAGACCACGTCCTTCTTGAGGGTTAGACTCCGGCAAGACATATGCAGACCAGGCATGAGGTTTACAGTGATCTCACACAGGCCATTCCCTTTGGAGTCTCTCCCTGCCTGCACTGATTACATGCCACAGGGTGCTGCGGCTCTCTCTCAGAGGACTCACTGTCACTGTCACTCCTTTTGGGCATCGTCTGTTCTGTGCAGGCAGCAGCTGCCAGGCCTCAAGATGAATGCTCAGGTTCTGCCTTGATGAATAGCTACCTTCAACAAATTGGCTCATGATCTACAGAGATCTTCCTTAGAAATGTGACAAACAGTGACAGGTGTGGAAGGTGAGCTGCACTCTTGCTTCCGGGTACACCAGCTCTGAGGAAACTTTTTCAGCAAAGAACTGTTTACCATGGAAGCTCCGAAGGAGGTTGGGATCACTTGGTTCCAGCGAAAATGAACAGATGAGTAATAACAGTCCCCCATTCTTGTCATGCACACACCCAGACTAGACGAGCTTAAATCCCAATTCTAGGTCACATGGTATTCTGGGGACAGAGCCAGGCTGTGATATAGTAAAATATACATCTTGTCTTCCTCCAGTTCCCTGGCATAACCTTCTTATAGCCCTTGGCGTATTTGAACTGGTGATGTCACTTTGCATGGGTTGGTTGACAGCTCCTAGGTCACTTAGGAGGGGAGGCTTGTTCCTGGAAAGGTCAAGGTAGGGGAATATTCAGGTCTGTTTTCCAACATTGCCCAGGACAGAATGGTTGAAGGTTGAGTGTGTGTGCATGTGAGTGTGCAAGTGAGTATGTGTGCTTGTGTATCCTGAGCACATGTTCTTATTTCTTGGTGGTGAGACCCCTGTGCTTCCTGAGGTCACAGGAGTGGTCTGTACTGACACTGTGGTGTGAAATCAGAGGAGATGGCTACTGCCAATCCTCTGCATCCCCCAGGGTTCCCTGTAATCACTAATAGGACAGTGGGCGAAGACAACACTGTAATTTACTCAACCACAAGATTAAACTGGAGAGGGAGGGTTAAGAGCTGCTGTGCACATGTGCTTCACTACTGAGGCTGCTTGCAAGGGGCAAGGATTTGCTTGGAGTGGAGAATTAAATAAAGAGAGTGGTATTTTGTTTTTTATCTCAGGTGCTCGGGCATGACATCACACGGCAAGCTTCAGGTCTATGGCAGGTGGGTGGTCTCTGCTGTGTGCCTTTCATGTGGCAAGCATCCAGGCTTTCTCTTAATGGAATGAGGCTTTGTAGAAGCAACTCATCCACTCCAGAACTGAAAATACAGTGTGCATAGCTGTAAAGGAAGAGCAGCCTTGGGCCAATTAAGCCTAAAACAAATTTGAGGTTGCCGGAGCTCCGATTATACTTGGAGTGTGGTGGGCTCTGCCCCATGGGGTAAAGCCTGCTGGACCTGCCCCAGTAATTGGGCTGAAGCATTGGCTCTCCACCCATGGCTTCCTAAGGATCAATGGTGCTGGGCTATTTGATTAGGAGCATTTAAAAAGCAAACAGGATAGCAAATGCAGTCAGCGAGCCCACTAGCCTGCCTGCCTGCTTCGAAAGCATCCCCTGGATGCACACTCTGGATTTTTCTACCAATCTGTGTGGCATAAATAGGGTAGCAAAGAGAAAAGGTCAGAGAAGCCAGAGTTATTAAAGTGAGCACTGAGAAGTCTCCCCATGTGAGCAGCAGCTTCAACTCATGTGGGAAAAAATAATTGTGGGTTTCCTTTTCATCAAAAAACCACAAGATCAGCATCAGAGAAGAAACAATTATTCATAAGGTCCGAAGCTGCAAGGGCCTGACCCATCATCCCAGTAGGGGAAGAGTACAAGTGGCTAACAGCTTGGGGTGACTAATTTGGGCAAGATTGGTTTTGTGCATTCAGTGGGTCCAATCCATACAGCTTAGAGGCTGGACAATGGTTTGCTACCCCTGGTGTGTGCTCACAGCCACTGGAAATAAGGAAACAAGACTTGAGGAGGTAACTCCTCTTCTGTATTCCACAGAAGTTTCTTGATGTGTGCCGCGGGGTGGTGAGTCATGTCTCTTTGCCTTGGAAGAAATGAGGCTCTAGAAGAATGTAATGCTGTCTGAGTGTCTGGGACAGAGGGGACCATACGTCATCACTGTCGACATTAAGTCTCCACTGGTGGATGCATGCAGCATACGAAATTTGACGCTAGGCGCAGGTATCATGTCATTACAAAACTCCCTTGGTGATTCTATCAGATGCCAACATAGCATTATCTTCCCACTACCTAGAAGAGAAACTGAGGCTCACACTAAACAAGGGACATGGCTATGTCAATTGCTGCAACCCGCTGGGATGTATTTACTGTTCGTAGCTCCCGGCACTTCTGCCAATACTCCTTCTTATACATTCTGGCTACCAACCAACATAAAGCAGATTACAATAGCCACCGACCTGAGCCCTGGCAAGGGCCAGAGATAGTTCTACCCAGGCAGTTTTGGGGAAGATGTTGGCAGGAGGAAGATCTGAATGGGGCTTGGGCACAAGGACAGAGCTCATAACAAGGTTCTCATTGCTGACAACACCTGCCTGCCTGCCCAGCCCCAGCCTCTCTCTGAATCCCCATTGCGTCCCACCTGACACCTGCACTGACCCACTGGCTGCTCTCCTCTCCCTCCTGTCCTGAGTAGAGACAAGCTACCTCCTCCAAACAGAAACATCTTCCAGAAACAGAGAAGGAAAGAACAACCACTCAGGTGGAAAGCAGGCAAAAACTTGATCAGAGAGATCCAGAAAAATCTCAAGTGGCCTGAGTGCCAGACTGCATCAGAGAAAAGGGCACCGCCTCTTGCCCAATGGTCAGAAAAAGCCCAAACCCTGAAATCATCGAGGGACCCGCTGCAGAATACACACCAGGACACTCATATACATGTACAAGTGACATGGCCACATCTATGCTTAACGATGATTTAGCAGCCCCACATTGGAGTCTGTATCTTTCAGATAACACCACCACCACCACCACCACAACCACCACAACCACCGCCACACACAACATTTACAAAGTTATGTAGGTACAGCCAAGCTTGGTTTGTAGTCACAAGAGACTGGGAGTAGCTTAGGGATCCAACTGATCCATAAGTAAAGGCTGACACATCGGTGCTAACAGCAACTAAAGAATCTGTGTTGGCACGCGGAGCCTTCTGGGATGTATTTTAAGAAGAAAGAATTAAACCACATAATGTGAGAAACAGAGCATAAAGTCTGACGGGTTTTGCATAACAAAGAAGGGAAGTAATGCCTGTGTGGATTTGTAGTTCTGTGAGCAACTGCAGGAATTCAGCCCTCAGTGCATGTGAGTGCTCAGGTAAGCTGGGACAGTGTGTGTGTGTGGGGGGGGTTGCCAGTGCACCTTTTCACATCTCCTTTTGAGTTTTGTCTCATGTGGATTCATAACTGTCTCTTCTGAAGTAAGTTTAAGAGCTGGAGAGATGGCAGGACACTTGTTGCTCTGCAGAGGACCTGGGTTTGGCTCCCAGCATCTACATGGTGGCTCATAACCATCTGTTACTCCAGTCACAAGGGATCCAATACTCCCTTCTGCCCTCTATGGGCATCAGGCATGTATGTGGTGCCCAAACATGCATGCAGGCATTCACACATACATATAAAATTAGGTTGAGTTTTTGTTTGCTTGGTTGTTTTTTGTTTTCTGTTTTGTTTTGGTTTTTGTTTGGTTTTGGTTGTTTTTTAAGTAAAAGCTTGAGTGTATTCTGTGACCTGTGATTTCTAGCTCTGAGACTGGCCCTGTGTGCAATGTCCCTTTGAAACCTGAAGTCAATTAATTGTTAGGTCCCTTTTCAAAGTTTTCCTGCCTCTTGCTCTTAAGCAGTTCAAAACAGAGGCTGCATTCCAGTGCATTTCTGGTTTCTATTTTTGAGCCTCTACTTACTGTAAAGACAGTGGGCTTTTGAGTCTTTCTTCAGTGCCCTGCTGTCTCCTGGATTACACTGTTTCTTCTAGTGACGCCTCTGTCCCCAGGCAGACAATCCAAGCTGTAATTCCTGTTTGCTCCTCTTTTGCTGTCCCCCCCCCCCCTTTTGGGAAACCCCCAAAGCCTCCTCACCCATGATCCATATCCAATGGAGGGAAAAGATATGGGAGGGTGAAGGAAGTGACCTCATCCAGCTATTTCCTGTGGCAGATGGCAGAGCAAAGGAAGTGACCTCATCCAGGTACTTCCTGTGAGAACGAAGGATGTGACCTCATTCAGCTACTTCCTATGGCAGATGAGAGACTCACCTGGGGGCCACTGCACTTCCGTGAATTTCATCTTTCCTGTATTGATATTCCTGTGATGGAGGGGAGCCCCTGCTGAAGTAGGTTCCAGCAGACTTGAGGTGGGGGGTCGAATATGTCATATAATCTGTTGAGCCTACAGCCCCTTGACTGCAGTATTAGGTGGAGTTTTGTTTGTTATTTTTTGTTTGTTTGTTTGTTTCTGAGTCAGTCTTACTATGTAGCTCCAGCTGTCCTTTGTAGACCAGGCTGTCCTTGAATTACAGAGATCTCCCTGCCTCTGCCTCTTAAGTGCTGGGATTAAAGGTGAGCACCACTATGGTGGGCGTGATTGCTTGAGACATTACAGTGTGTCTCAGAGCCGGGAAGTGCAGACAGAACTCATTGCTTCTTTTTCTCTCTCTTTTCCATTAGTCACCCAAATGGTTCAGGACACGTTGGGACTATAAGAGCTGAGTCTGGAAAGGTGATGGCACAGGGGACAGTCCCTGGGAACAGGGGCTGTCAGAGCTTGAATTGCAAAGCCAGTTGTAGACTCATGAGAGCAGAGAACCCTGAGACAGGGTCTGCTTCAAGAAAAAGACCCCAAAGTCAAGAGAGAAAACTGCATTTATTAGAATTCATAAGGAGGGTTGGTGTGGAGTGGGGACAGCTGCCAGAAATAAACAGGCTGGTTCCTTTGCTTTTTTCCTTAAAAAAAAAAAAAAAAAAAAAATGCTCACCATTTGCCAAGTGTGCAGAGCTCAATGTCTGATTGCCGTCCACGGGGAATTTTTAAATCAGGGGGAAAGTAATGCAGGTAGGAAAAAGTGCTGAGTCAGGGAATCTCAGAAGCAGCTCTGGGACTAAGAGGCGGCCATTACTGAAGCAATGTAGATGGAAGGTGTTCGGATCAGAATATCATTTGAGAGGCCCTGGGGGACCCAAGAGGGAAAGATGGTTCATAGTCCTTCCATCTGCACAAGCTCCCATCTGCTCCCTGGTACTGTACTCTCAGAGATGGAAGCTTCTCAGCAGCCCCTCTAGGTAGGTGAGGGCTTTGCCTACCTAGGTGAACAGCGTGAGGTAAAGATCCATGCTACTTAGTTCTACAGTGACTTGCTATGTTGTGTTGCTAGTTCCACCAAAGTGTTTACAGTTCCTGAGAACCCTCAGCTGGAACCATACTGACCTCCCAGCATCAAACGAGCCACCCACCAGACTATGCTGGGTAGGTGAAAAATAGTGGGAGATCCTTCCCAGCATTTGAGCATTTTGAGAACATAGTATCTGTCATTCATTCATTCGTTCATTCATTCGTTCATTCATTCCTTGTCACGCAACCATCTCGGAGAGTGTCCTACTTAATTACCAAACAAGGTTTAAATGGAAGAGCAAACTAAACCTGGTAGAAATCAGCCAAACTTTACCCGGTTCTCCTCCTAAACACAACCGAAAGACTCAGACAAAGAATGCAGCATCTTTAAACATAATTCAGTCCTATTCTCTTCCTCCCGGCCTGAACACAAAACAAACGTGTCCGTGTGTATCCTCGGGATGTTTGTAGGTGCTGCCAGCTGCAATTCCTGCCCAGTTAGGGTGAACTAGAAGGTGACGTAGGAGGATTTGCCACCTTCCTGACTGCTGGGGTGTGAGGTATCTGCCCCCACGATCCAACGCTCAGAGTCTCCTGGTGCACACACAATACCTGAGAAGGCAGCGGTAGCACCAAATACTGGGCAATTACACAACAAACAGGGCAAATTGATCATATTGCAAAGGGTCAGAGCTGCTTAAAATCACCTTCAAATCCTCAAGAACGTTAAGTAGGTGTTCTGGGGTGAACTGAATGGAGATATTCTGAGTGACTTCTGATTGAACAACCATCAGACAGGGCTGAAAATAAACCTCACACCCTCCCATGAGGAAGTGAGCCAGCCCCACAAGCCCCACATCCGGTGCAGGTACTGAGATTATGCTCTGCAATGGTCTCCTTAGTGGTTGGTTTATTGGGTACCAGGGCACCTGAATGCCATCTCTAGACTCACCTCTCTTGCTTGCCCCTAAGCCTATCTTCTGGAGTTTGGAGTCCAGAGCACCCCCCCTCCACCCCAGGTCTGAGCTGCTTTTGCTAGCCTGGGCTCACTTTCTGGACGTTGGCTTCCAGAAGGGCCTTTTGAACACCTTTGAGGAACGATGTATGCAGGGCATCTAACAAAAATCCTTAACCCCAGGAGAGGCACAGCCTGAGCTACTTTTCCCTTGGAAAGAACTAGAACTTTACCCAGAATCCCCTGAGCCATTCCAAAGGCATTGAAGCCTCTCTCCATGCAGGGCAGGGTGAGCTTCTCAGACAGGTGAGAAACCAGGAAGCCAGGAGGTAGTTGGGGCTGGACTGGAAAGGAAGCAGTCTGGCTGGGAGCTCAGAGGTTTCCCAGAGGTTCAGGCCTTCCATGCCTGGACAATTCCTGAGACTAAAAAACAAAAACAAAACAAAACAACAAAAACGGTTAACTGAGGGTAAAAGCAAAACAAGGGCAGGAGTTCCTCTAGTCAGTCAACAAACATCACGCCAGGTGCTATCCAGCCACGAGGATATAAAGCACAGAGATTCTAACTCCATGGAACAAGACAGAAGATAAAGCAGTCAAATGAGAGCAGGCAGGGACCACTTGTGCAGAATCAAGGGCTTCTGTCTGCCACCAACCTCATGCTCAGCAGGGATGCAAAGGGGGTTGAGGAGTGGGGAAACTTCACAAAGACACTCAGGGGAGGTTTCAGGGTGCAGGCCGTTGGCAAGGGCACACTGTGTGGCACCCATCGGTTGTGTGAGTTAACTTTTTCTGGCTCTGTTAGGAGATGAGTGTAGTTTGCGTCACGTATGGCTGTCCAGCTGTATGCCTAGCCCCTGTGACCGAGGTGAGATACCACTCTGCACCAGTTAGAGTGACTAGCAAGCAAAGCAATGAACCGACCTGCAGCGTGCAGGCAAGACGTAGAGCCCATGTCGCCAGCAGAAACAAGAACTCATAGGCTTGCCCCAGCAGAGCATAGCAGAACTGGACTATCCAGGGATCCTACTCAGTCTCGAGTGGTCCCAGCGTCTCCCTTCACGTTCACTAAACTAGGAAAAGCAAAACAAAGATTTCCATAAAGAATGGATAAGCAAACTGGCAAAAAGAAGGGGAGAATTGCTGTAACTTGAGGACTCCTGAAATCACAGTCTGGAGTGACAGCAGGAAGATCTGGGGCTCTATGATCCTCTTCTGTGACATTCTTGAAAGGGCAGAGGTGTGAATACAGAAAAGATGTCAGTGGCTGTCATGAAAGAGGTGGACATGGACTGGAGGGTTGGGGCACAAAAGATCCCAACAGATTAGGGCTGGCGCCTTGATTAGGTTGATAGTTACAGAGTCTGAGATTTTAGCCAAACCCAGAGAAAAGGCCCTTTAAAAGAATTAATTGTGTCTTATTGTCAGAATTACATAAAAATGGAAGCATATAGTTAAGGGAAATAATGATCGTTGTGAAGAATTTAAGCAAATAAAAAGAGAAATATATTTCTAGATAGTTGGCCAGAGGACAGGTGGGAAACAACATTTGTAGAAACGTAAGTGGAGTGGATATGCCCAGACTCTTTAGAGGGGCCATTAGACATTTGGAACATGGAGGTTGGCAGTGTGTGTAATAATTACTCTTACATGCCTGGGACCACCGGACCTGACAATTAGGAGGTAAACATGGCTGAGCAGGATGGTCTACATCACGCTGGGCCAGGAAGCAGAGAAAAGCCAGTGTGGACTCGCTCCTTTGAGTCCCTGTGTGTGGGTCACAGCCTATCAGAGAATGCCACCACATTTACGATGAATCTTTCTGCTTTAGTCAACTCTTCCTGGAAACACCCTCACAGATACAGCCAGAGGTATACCTCACTAATCTCCTAGGTGATTCTAAATTCATCCAGATTGGGAAGAAGGAGGGGGTGGGGAGCGACTAAGATGTCAGGACCAAGAAGAGGTCTGTGCTGCTGACTAACTAGGAGGTGCTGGGGACCTAGCAGAATAATCAACAGTTCCTAGGGAAGAAACAGACTGCCAGGCAAGACTGGGGAGGACAGTTCAGCAGGTGCGGACCTGAATAAAATGTCCTTCTACACTAGTGCTCTTTAATAACCGTCTTTAATAGCTGAATATGTCCCAGTCTTTTGGCACATCTGTCTTATCTAGGATCTCAAGTCCCACCGAACACCACACTTCACTGCTCTTCACCAGCCTGAGCACAGCAGAGGGTGGGAGCATCTCCCGCCAAGCACAGCCACACTGCACCCATTGAGCTGTGATGGGGTGCGAGGTGCCCTGCAGATCTAGCCACTCCACAGGCCAGTTTCTTTCTCTTTCACATCATCACCAACAATGTAAACTCTTTAATCCAAAAGAAGGTGGGAGAAAGCCACACTGAGCTCGAAGAGAAAAAGCCGTTTGCTATTTGGCTAGAGCTGGAACAGGGGCTCCTTTCATGGAAAGTTGATGGGTTATGGGAGTCTCCACCTTGATTTATTTCAGGGAGAAAAAAAAAAGAGTCCAACAGGAATCAGTTATTCTAATCATTATTAGATTTAGTCCAAACAGGCTATTGCTGTTGGCAGTCAAGTGGTGTGGACTATTTATTTGAAGGACCCTTGATAATCCATTTGTTTATTGATTTAGTTAAGCAGGTGTGTGTAACACTGTTTACTGGGAAGAAAAAGAGACTTTGTATTCAGTGAAATAAAAACACTTTATGGATTAAAGGAGCCATATTTACACTTAGAAAAGAAAGATGTTGAAATAGAGTAACAAAATCAAGTGCCTGTGAAGGTCTGGTCAGTTCAGAAGAACTCCACCGTCAAGTTCAATTCAAATGGCGGCTTGAGGGCTGGGACATGGCTCAGTGGTTCAAGCATCTGCCATCCAAGCAAGAGGCTGCCAGGTGGGCATGCAGCCTGCCTGCATCTCCTGTCTTAAAAGGTAGAAACAGACAATCCTGGGAGCAAGCCTGATAGTGAAGTAAGCCACATTGGCAAACTCTGGGCTTGACTGAGACCTTGTCTCATAAAAATAGAAAGACTGGACTTCAGTTTAAAAAAAAAAAGAATTATTTATTGTATGTATGTGAGTACACTGTTGCTGTCTTCAGACACACCAGAACAGGGCATCCGGTCCCATTACAGATGGTTGTGAGCCACCATGTGGTTGCTGGGAATTCAACTCAGGACTTCTGGAAGAGCAGTCAGTGCTCTTAACCACTGAGCCACCTCTCCAGCCCTTGACGTCACTTTTTGGGCTATACACATGCACAGCCCCACACAGGCACGCACGCACACACATGTATATAAGCACCCATACATACATATCCAGACATATTTGAACATGCATAAAACATGCGCCACATAGAGATTAAAAGAGGAGAAGGAAATGGTATCTTGCAGAGTAGAGAGACCTCATAAACTTCAGAAATAGGAAGAAGACATAATGGAGGCGCCTGTAAGAGGTTGGTGCAGGGAGCTGACAAGGATCCTCACGTATGCTTGCTGGCCAGACACCTGCCTTCATGTAGGAAGATGGGGACGGAACTGCAGGTGGGACTGAAGGCGGCTGTCCACACTCAGCTAAGTGTGTGACGAAGAGGGAGGATGCTTGTCGAAAAGAAACAACTTGATATATAAACTCAGGCATTTTAGAAGACGCAGTATTATTGATTGCATAAAAAACCTTAGCACACAGAGAGCTACACATGGACAGAGCTGTCAGCTCCTTTCAGACATGAGAAAAATCTCTTACGAACAAATCTTTATGATGTTGATGGGTGGTCCCCGCAGAGAACCTGGCCATCTTTTAGGAAGAAATCTCTCTCTCACCTTGCTTTACTTTGTAGCACTGCCCATCCAGATCCTGAGGAGGGACGTTCTTATTTTTCATAGATGGTACTAGGTGTAGGTATCATGTGCCATGTCAAGAATGGTCCTCACTTGCACCAAACCCCAAGGGAGCAAAGTCACCAGTGTTCTTCTTAGCCCTCCTGACAATGCTCTCTGACCCTTCTGCACCGAAACAATTGCTCCTCAGTCTCAAGAAATGCCTGAAAAACCACAGGCCTTTCAGGAGGGCTCTTCCAGTACAGCCTTACTTGCCTGCCATTTAGCATCCAGGTCATTCTATTTCCGGTCCAACCCGCCTCCTCCCCATGGTTATCCAGTAAGCGTCTCACTCACATCCTTGTCTCTGCTCTTGTACCTGGCCTTCTATGACTCCTGTATTATTCAGCACAGTAAGCCAGAGCAGTTCTCTTAAAACACATATGGCAGAGCTAAAGCCGATTGGCATACCTCACAATTCTATCTTCAAAGGTATACTTATGTTTCCAGTAGGCCTGTGTAGGAATGTCCATGGCATCATGGCGAGGAAAGGCATCAAGGAGACCATTAACTGTACAATGGAGAAGTGCCACCTCTGCATAACACAACAGCACATACAGAAAGACATCCCTCACAGAATGAGGGAGAGTCTTACAAGACACAGAGTTGAGCAAATGAACTGGACACAAAAGGGTACATCTATCTAGTAGTCCATTGACTTGAGCTGTGTATGTGTGTGTGTGTGCATGTGTGTGCATGTTCATGTGCATGAGTGTGGTGTGTATACATCCCTGTGTGTGTACATGTATTTCTATACACATGCCTGTAGAGGTCAGGAGACAACCACGGGTGTCATTCCCCAGGAGCTGTCCACTTGGCTTATTGAGATAAAGTCTCTCATTAGCCTGGAACTGATTGATTAGACCAGGGTGGCCAGCCAGTAAGCCTCAGGGATCAGCCTGGAAACAGCTTCCCAGTATCAGAAATTACAAGTGTGCACCACCATGCCTCACATTTTAAAGGAAAAAAAATGTGGGTTCTGGGGATCAAACTGAGGTCCTCAGCTTGCAAGGCAAACATTTCACCAACCGAGCGATGTCTCCAGTGATTGCACACAGTTCTCAAGTAGGACGGGTGAATACTGTTAATGAAAGATGCTTAGGGAGCAGGAGGAAGCCTGGCAGGGTTACCTTGGGGATGCTGGAGTGCTGGGGTTCTTGATCTGGCCAGAGCTAGAGAAGCATGCTTGCTTTAATAGATGTCCTGCTGACTTGAAATTTCACTGAGCTCTGCTCTGACGATCCCCACGTTCTTCTGTCTTGTATGCCATCCTTCAATAAAGTGTGTAACCTTTCAGATAAGTGCACAAGGAAGACTGGAAATAGACGGAAATGAAAATCGCGAGAGCATCCTCTCCAGTCGCTCTGAGTAGAGCACTCAGTGCTAATCTGGAGTGCTTTGTGTCCATGATGTAGAATAAGTTGGTTTCAGTTAGTTTCAGCACTGTTAAAGGAACGCGCCACTGATATTCTACACAGGCTCTGTGTGGTATTCTTAACGCAGACTTTGGGGTTTGGTTTCTTGAGACATGGATTCACTGTGTAGCCCAGGCTGCCCTAAAACTTACCATGTAGCTTGCCTCAAACGTGATTTTTCTACTTCAGGCTTGAGTGCTAGGATCACAGGAATGCTGCTATATGGGCTGGGTAGAAGGACTCAAGGCTAAGTAGCCTTCAGGTCTGAGACCTACTAAGTGAAGTAAAGACCTACTGTGTGAAGTAAAAGGCCAACTTCTGATATCTTAACCCAAGTATCACAGATAACATCAAAAGATTAAAAACCTATGCATCTCCTTTCACTTAGAGCCAAAGGGCACAGTGTCACCAAGGTTATGAACTTTGTTGATGGGGACTCTCTTGTTTCCCCATTTTGTTAGGGTTCAGACATGACAGCCTCCAGAAAGCAGGCATAGCCTACCTCAAGTCCTTTGCACAATCTTCTGCTGCTCCTGGAACTCTATATTTTAAAATAGTTTTTTAAATTTCTGATATCTATCTATTTATTTCTGTTCATCTATCTATCTGTCTATCTATCTATCTATCTATCTATCTATCTATCTATCTATCTCTGTACCTATATCTATATCTATCTATATCTGTATCTATATGTCTATCTCTATCATCTACCTATCTATATTTGTATATCTATCTATCTATCTATCTATCTATCTCTGTACCTATCTATCTCTATCTATCTCTATCTCTGTACCTATCTATCTCTATCTGTCTCTGTACCTATCTATCTCTATCTATCTCTGTACCTATCTATCTCTATCTATCTCTGTACCTATCTATCTCTATCTATTCCCTTCATTGCCTTCAAAGAGCCCACCCCTCCCCCCACCGACCCCCTTATTCTCAGTCACTTTCCTGCTCCACTTTCTCATTTTCTGTTCAGGTCCTGTGAGTCCTGTCACAGCTCCTGTGTTCACACTCACATAGGCAGTGCCATATATCTTAAAGTGAAGATTAACGGCACCCTCTCTTGCTTAGTCTCCATGATTCTTGTCTTGTGTCCAATCTCATCAGATCCTTTCCTGAGTGCCAGCCTTGCCATCCTCTTCTGCCTTTTCTCTCCCTGGCCCGATCGCCCGTGATGCATTGTCATTTAGTTACATTGTGGTGATGCATTACCTGAGGTTGCTTGTTTCCATTCTCCTGCTGGCCCTCAGGTCACTTACTCATGTATGCCTCTTGCCTCTTCTCACACTAGAACTTGAAGAGAAGCATTTGCCATGGCTTGTTTCACTGACTGTATCTGTTCCATCTTTCTCCGCTTCCTGACATTGGTCTTTAAGGATAACCTCATCCCATTTCCTTTATTGCAGAGTTGGCTGACAGTACCATGGGTATGAAAGTGGGAGTTGCCATTGCTCTTGCCCAAGGCATGAGGCCATTTGACAGCCTTGGTGCCATCAGCCTGAGAGTCAGCCTGATGGCCCAGAAGGTGCTTTAGCTCTTGGAAATCTGATGAGACTTCTTCCCATGTGTTCAATCAAAGCACATGTGGCCTTGACATTTCTTATTTCCAAACATGCAAAAAGGGAATGGGGAGGCCATTGCAGACCCCTGTGACCCAGGGGACCATTTCACACGGGGAGGTCATTGCAGACCCCTGTGACCCAGGGGACCAGGGGACCATTTCAGAGAGGATGTTCTGTTAAAGCGAGGAAACGTGACAAAGGATTCGTCGCTAATGATGCGCTTGTATTGGTCCGCCTTACATTGCGTAGTTGAGCTGCATTTGTCAGGAGAGAGAAACTCACCAAAAACCTTCTGAGGGTGTGCTGCAGTTTCTTGCCGCTTCCTCAGACTCAGGCTAATTGGCAGAGTGATGTCAGCTGACACAGGTAGATGCCCGTGCTGAGGCAAGACACATGGTGGACACATGACCTTTGAAGGGATGTAAATAGGACTCAACAGACAGTGGCTGGAGCTGAGCTAGGCTTGCTCATAGAGTTAGCTGTACAATGCTTGTTGGTCTCTCGTCACTGATCTTCCCTTCGCTGACAGAGGCACAGCCCAGATCTTCTGACGTTCTTCCTGGTTATTTGTGCTGAGGCTGAGGCTGAGGCCTGGATGTCTCTGCTAGATTGTGCCACCACTGTTGATTCGTGTTTGCTACCCCAACTCTACTGGACTGGACGGCTGGTGTATCTGTGAAGTGTTAGAGTGGATTGAGCTGCAGCCGCTGACCTGTGAACTGAACTACCGATTTCCAGACAACGCAGACGGGAGTTGCTCCCAAGAACCTTTCTAAACAGGTCCACTTCCCCCGTATCCTTTCTTTTTCACTCTCTCTGGTGGGGGGTGGGCTAGGAAGGAGGTTAGAGCATTTGAGAACCATCATTAAAAATAAAGTTTGAAAAAAAATTGAAGTTACACCAGACAATGTTGTCTGTTCCAGAGACACAGTGGTTCGGGTCTGGCTGTCAAGGTCCCAACACTTCTACTCCGTCCAATTTCTTACCACAGCAATTTAATGGGTTGTGCTTTAAGAGAAGAAGAGAGAGACAAAAAGGAGATAAAATCAAAAGTGGAATATGGAGGCTGAAGAGATGGCCACCCAAGCTTTAGGGCCAGAGACCCAAGTAAAGGTCAGAGGTCTAGTAGCCCACCTGGCACTAGTTAGTCAGAGCCAAGGTATTCCCAGGGCAAGCTGGCTAGCTAGACTAGCCGGAGTCAGCAAGTGCTGGCTTTCAGGAAAGATCCTGCCTCAGTTAATAAGGTGGAGAGTGATGGAGGAAGAACCCCGCTGTCAACCTAAGGCATCCACATGTATAAACATGCATACACGCATGCACACATACACTACTTATACACACTCAGAGGGTTAACTATGATCCCAGGCAGGATTTCCTACCTTCTGACTGGATCATGCAGTCAGGACTCCATCCATTTGACAGAGCGGCTCCAGTAGGCAACAGATCTGTCTCCTCTGTGAGTGGAGAATGCTTGTGTCTCCATCAGAGGTCCCTTGTGGAGAGTGGATGGGGTGAGACACAGCACATCACAGCGCTAGAACTCTGTGGTAAACTCTGGGTCATTGCTAACCCTCTTGGATGGAAGCCCGTTTGCATCGCAAACCACGCTGTAATGCATTTGTGAGTGAAATGAAAATATTCCTGAGGAACCATCCCCCACCAGGCAGGTCTGTCTCTGCTGGGAAGCATGGAGAAGAGTGGACAAGGTATCCAGTGGAGACTCCTCCACACAGAGCTGACATCCAGAGGCTGTGCTTTATTTTTAGCTCATGGCAGGCTACATAAACTTGGCACATTGGCTATAAAATGTAAACATCATATGGCCCAGGTGCAGGAAGAAATTGTCTTCCTTTTTTTTCTCCATCATTCATTCTGACTGCAGCCTAATTCAAGGCAAGTCAAGAAAACTCAGACACAGAAAGGTTTCTTGTAGAGCGTCCAGTGATATTCGCCCCTTTCTTTCTTCTGAGAGCACACCTGTGTTCTTGTTTGGCAAAGTGATGGTAACACATTGGTTGTGCCTCCACATTCATGAGAAAGAGGCTCCATGTCACCTTTATGTCTGATTTCTGGTAATGGCCACCATGTTGTCTTCCCCTGACTTAAACATTGGTGTATGATCTACAGGCTGCTTCGAGGGACAAGATTCTTAGCTCCCCAACATGTATGTGAGTACACATGACTTCATGTGCATGAGTACACAAGGTACCATGTATGTGAGTACACATGATGTCATGTGTGAGAGCACACATGATGTCAGGTGCACAAGTACACATGATGACAGGTGCATAAGCATACAAGGCGACATGTATGTGAGTACACACGATGTCATGTGTGTATCATGTGCATGAGCACACAAGGCATCATGAACATGAGCACACATGTTCACATCTTCTTTGGTCCTGGTCCAAGGAGTCAGGTGAGTTAGCAGGGCCTCAGCTCCTCTCTGGACTGTTTCTGCCTCAGCTCCTCTCTCTCCCATGCAGTTGTCTGCTGTCCCCCCTTTCTATGGACGAGGACAGGTGTTTGTGTGAAATGTGAGATGATCCCCCACAGGCAGAGGGGTTTGAACACTTGGTCCTTTGTTATTTGCGAAGTCTGTGGAGTAGTCGGCTACTGGAGGCAGATTGAAGGCCAGATCCACCTCTCATTTGTGACTAGATCTCTGTCTCTGGCCAGGATGCCAAGTGCCAAGGATACCTCATAGAAATGCTTTCCCCTATCATAATGACCTGAAGTCCCTGACACCTTGGGCTAAAACAGATCCCTCTTCCAAACTGGGTTGTCTCTACTGGTCATGTGGTCACAGTGGTAACACAGCAGGGAGACTGTCAGATCAAACTTCAACCAAATCTACAGCTTGTGGTAGGACCTGGGTAAGCTCATGTTCTGGGATTAAATAATTCTATACCCTATATCCCACTTCCTTTTGAATTTTCTCTTAGTCTTTGGGGACATAGAGCCAAAGTGTTTCTTAAGGATGAAATGGTTTTGCTTTCATGTTCATCTATGTCTGTCTGTCATCTCTGTCTGTCTGTCTGTCTGTCTGTCTGTCTCTCTCTCTCTCTCTCTCTCTGTGTGTGTGTTTGCACACAAGTGTGCATGCATTCCAAAGTTGACATCAGGAGTCACCTCTGATAACTCTTCTACATGATTCAGTGAGGCAAGGTCTCTCTATTGAAGCCAGAGCTTGCCAATATGGTTAGTATCATCAGTCAGCTTGCTCTGGGGACTCTCCTGTGTCCACTTCCCAAGACTAAAACCACAGGCGGAATTCTACACCCCGTCTGCATTTACATGGGTCCTGGAGAATCCAAACCCTCGTCCCCTGCTTTAACAATGGAGCCATGTCTCCAGCCAGAAATGAATCTTAAAGTCAGCAGAGCACCCAAACATGCTGCTTCAGAGAACAAGTCAGGCATGTGTGGCCTGTCAGTCCCTCCACAGCAGGTGACACTGTCCAGAGAGTTGGGAACTGAAGGGTCACTCTCTTCTTAAAGCACCTGAGGTCTAGGACCTGAGCATGCACTCAGGAGAACTGGAGACCGGTAACCATGTTCAGGAGCTTACCTCGGATGAGCGGGGTGGGTAGGCTGCCTGGAGTGGCTGATGTGTAGAGGAACATGGCACAGAGGCAGACTTGAGGTCTGCGAGTGCATTTCTGAGAAGAAGCTGTGCTTGCAAGATTGTGACAGCTTCTTCCCCCTCCTTCCCAGCAGAGAAAACAATTATTCTTCACATTAGTCTCCCTTGCTTCAGACCCTCATCCATCTCTATCTCAATGACCAAAGATGAACAGTGTCCAAAGAGCTCCTTGAAAAGCCTTCATCAGCATAAACACACCAACGCCAGGGTGGCTCCTCCGCTAGCAGGGTCAGGCCTTCCCAGCTATAGAAATCTGTGCTGCTTCAGGCTGGAGCAGTGTCCTCTGCCCACTTGGCTTCTATCACTACTTTGCATGAGGCCTTCCCAGTCCCTCTCAGTCTGCTCTGGAGCCATTCATTGTCCTTCCAGGGTTGCTAATGATGACCCTTTATTCCTCCCAGAAGCTTGGTCAATCTCCCCCAGAGTACTGCCTTTGACCCTTCTCAGTCTTTATGGTCCCGTCAATGGCTTTGAAGGAGAAAAGTACAATTTATGCAGCCCAAGACAGAGGGAGCCTGGAAACCACAGGGTTGGTTTTCTAACCACATCTCGTTTTTTATGTTTATCTTAGGAGCACCAGAAATGAAGGCAAGGCGGGGGTGGGGTGACGGTGGCAAGTTCCCATTGCCACCTACTCTTTGTGCCATGAGCCAAGATGCTGCTGCCACCCAGGACTTGCAAGCATGAAGACTCTCTGCTCCAAGCTTCCTAGGATCTGATTTTTGTCATAACACAATGAGAATTTTATTTTAACTATTTGAAGAGGCCTTGACAAAAATCCCATCTGTGAATTTCATTGAAATCAGCAAGCGCTAACGTTGTTGGCTTTGAACTCATGTCTTGGAAGGTCAGGAACTACTATTTAAGGTTATTAGATTCTAGTGGCCACTGTAACACATGACTGCACACCAAATGAATGTTTTTGTCACAACAGATATGAATTCTTCTTTGACATCTTTGAAGGCCACAGTGTAGTGAAACCCACAGGGCAGTCAGCATGCTGTTTGTGAGGTCAAGTTCCTTCTGGAGATGTTAGGGAAAAATCCAGGTCCCTTGAGGACTTGACCTGTGGGGATGGCAAAGGAATGAAGAAAGAGCAGACAGACAGACAGATAGGAAAGCTGGGGTCATATGGACCATGCCCACTCTGATGGAGTGGCTTACACAGCAGCGCGGAGGAGCAGTCTCAGGCTGTAAGCATCCAGGAAGAAGCTGAGATCACTATGGTTGCACATAGTGCCAACATTTACCTTGACCACTGGGAGGCTTTCCCATCCCTCTGAGCCTGACACACAGAGAAGGCTTTGCCATTTCTATGGATCTGGCACACTGGGTCTCGGACATGGCCTTTCCCGTGTCAACAGTACGCAGTCTCGCAAAGTTTCCTCAGGTCCCCAGGAGCTTCCAGTAGTGGAAAGCATTCTTTGTCTTTCGAGAGCATCTAAAGCACTTATCAACCTGAGGGTTGAGACCCTTTGGTGGTGGAGCAACCCTTTCCTAGGGGTCCCCTAAGACCATCTGCATATCAGATACTTACATTATGGTTCATAACAGTAGCAAAATTACAAGTATGAAGTAGCAATAATAGTAATTTTATGGTTGGGGGTCACCTCGACATGGGGAACTGTATTAAAGGGTCATAGCATTAGCAAATTTGATCTAAAGAAAAAGCCAGATGGCCTCTTTATATAGTTGTATAAAGTCATGCGAGCAGATGAAACCTGGCACCATGGCAGTCATCTTATGAACAAGAACAAATGTGAGAATCAAAGCCGATCGAGCGAGGACAAGAAGCAGGGGTTGTGATAACCCTGGGACTCCTGTTGGCAGAATTTTAAAAAATTATACATTTTTGAATGTGTGTGTGTGTGTGTGTGTGTGTGTGTGTGTGTGTAGGTGAGAGTGTTTAACTTGCAGGAGTTGGTCTTTCTTTCTGTTTTGTGTGTCCTCGGGACCGAGCCCAGAGTCAGTCTTGGTGGAACCGTCTTTAACAACTGAGACATTTCAACAGTCCATGATATATTTTTGGTGCTGTTGTTAAGTGAACTCTAAACTTCTTACAGTTATTCCTCTGTTGCTCAGGATGTCCAATGTCGACAGCTAACTACACCCTAAATGATAGAACAGGACAGAGGTAAGGGACAGACGGTTGTAGTTTAGGTGCGATGCCAGAAGTATCTGAGGACCCACCAGCCCTCCACAGTGAGGAGATCCCATCTGAAGCCACGTGAGCTACTTCGATGTTGTGTATCTCTGTGTCAGAAGCAGGGGGATGCAGGAGAGGCAGCAAGATGAACAGACACAGGAAAACAAAACAAAAACCCAGGAACCGTACCCACCCGGCTTCATGTAACAGAACACTCTGTGAAAAGCTGTGACTCCTGAATGGAAGGGAAGATAGGTACGTGGTAAATGGCACAAAGGGTCATAAGGGCCCAGCAGTCTTGAACATGTCACAAGTGTCTCTCCTCAGCACCAGTCTACACCCATACTCAGCAGCCTCTTTCTCTTTCGTAACAAACTGCCTTTGTTTCTGTTACTTACTAGGTGCTCCTGGTACAATCTTTGACTAGAGACCCCAGAGCCTTGAAACTTTAAGTGGTACCACACGCCCCCGATCTGCTCTTATAGCAATAATGGACCTGCACTTCTCATCCCCGACTTCGTGACAGCCTGCAAATGTTCTTAATCATCTTTACAAATACAGACCCAAGTCACTTTAAGAAGAATTGATTAAATCCTACCACAGTAATTTGGATTCAATTGCTCTCATCGGAGTGCTGAGGCACGTTGCTCAGGTGTGCCGTCCCTCCTCTTAGAGACACTCCTGCTCCCCCTTGGCACCGAGCTGACTTCAGGCCAGTTACAGCACAGGTCTGAAGGAGCTCTGCAAAGTGGAGGGGCTCCTTGGCCCCCTGTGCTGCCATTAACCATATTGTTAACTATTCCTCTGTGCGACTTTAGCTGTTCAAAAGAAAATCCCAGGCAAACAGAACACACCTATATTTCTTCTAAAACTGTTTGTTTGAATTCCCGCACTCATATCAGACTTAATTATGCAATATCTTAGAAATACCCAGACATCTGCCATTTCTGAATATATTTGAAAGACAAAGATGGCAGTCTCAGGAGCAGGAGGGATCTTCTACAGATTGACTGGGGGGAGGGGGTAAAGAGGGGGGAGGATGGAGATAAACTGGGTGTCAGCACCTCTGTGTAGATGATAGGGAATTCAAAGTATGTCAAATGGCTGAAGGTAAGATCTTGACTAATTTCATAATCTAGACTTTAGGGGCTATGCTGATTTTCACTTAAATAAATCTTGAAGAAGTCACTTCCCATTGGGACATGGTTAAAGGATGCCTGCAGCTCTGATCAGCTCTCTGACTTTTAATCTGGATGGCTACTAATTTGTCTGACAACTCCCCTACCAGCCTTGCTGCCCTCCTGTTCTCTGAGTCAGCACGCTGACTCTTGGCGGAGCCTACATCATACAGAGCTGTCACCACCATCAAACAGCAGGCCCTCAGGGCTTGTGTTCACCGGTAAAGCAATAAGCACTTGTTGGAGTGTTAGCGAGGCCCCGTGCTGCACCGGCAAATTAATTTTAGAGATGTATCTAGGTCAATGTATCTGCGCCCCACATACAAACACATCAGCCAGTTACCAGTGTTTGCACATTTGTAAAATGTTAAAGCCTTGCTTGGTAGTGACTTAGCCTTTATCTGAGTCCCAGATGGAAAAAATGGTTACACTCTGCTTCCTAGTAATAACTGCAAGAAACCATGGCATTGCTTCTGAGTGCTGGACACCACAAACATAGTCAATCATTTTTGAAGCCAGATTCAAAAAGGAATTAGCATTCTTATACCCATGCCCAGTATAACCAGCAGTTCTGATTCAGGATCTTTGATGACCAATTATCCATGAATTTTCTACATCTAATTTTCTATTCTGAGTCAAGAATGGATTTTATGAAGTTCTTTTAGAGTTTGAAACAACACAGTGAAATAGTTAAACAATGTTATCCTGACAGCTGAAGCTAAGCTTCACTGAGAAATAAAGTAAGAACCCAGGATTTAGGGAGTTGCAAAGGAAATACATTTGATGTGTTTATGAAGTGAAATTTCTCTGTTAGGAAGTGTACTGGCTGGTTTTGTGTGTCAACTTGACACAAGCTGGAGTTATCACAGAGAAAGGAACTTCAGTTGAGAAAATGTCTCCATGAGATCCAGCTGTAGGGCATTTTCTCAATTAGTGATCAAGGGGGGAGGGCCCCTTGTGGGTGGTACCATCCCTGGGCTGGTAGTCCTGGGTTCTATAAGAAAGCAAGCTGAGCAAGCCAGGGGAAGCAAGCCAGTAAGAAACATCCCTCCATGGTCTCTGCATCAGTTCCTGCTTCCTGACCTGCTTGAGTTCCAGTCCTGACTTCCTTTGGTGATGAACAACAATGTGGAAGTGTAAGCTGAATAAACCCTTTCCTCTCCAACTTGCTTCTTTGTCATGTTGTTTGTGCAGGAATAGAAACCCTGACTAAGACAGAAGGAAGATGGAAATGCACAGCATCTGCTTCATGTTCTATCATGCTGTGTGGCCTGCCTCAGTGCCATTGAGATGGCCCAAATTACAGACTGAAACCTTGTGAATGTGGCAGTATCTTTAGGAGGATCCCAGTCTCGTAAAGGTGAAGTGAACTGGCAGGTTTTACTCAGCTCATGAGAACTGCTGCTATGGATATGGGAAACCAAGCCGGCCAAGCGCAATACCATTGTCAACAGGTACAGACCCAGGAAGATGGAGCCACCTACACTCTGAAACCTACACTGAGATTAGTGAGGCCTGGTGACAAGTGCCAGTAATCCTAGAGCTGGGACTATCAGACAGGCAGATCTATGGTGCTCAATGGCCAGCTAGCTTAGCCTACTTGACAAAACTCCAGTGAGAAGCCAGTAGGACTCTGTCTGCAAAAAAAATGTGGAAGGTGACTGAGGAAGACACCCAAAGTTGGCCTCCAGCATTCATATATGTGAGCACATGCTTAGGCACACAGATACATACACAGAGAGAGAGAGAGAGAGAGAGAGAGAGAGAGAGAGAGAGAGAGAGCACTGACTAGTCCCAGGAACATGCTTTGCATGAGAACTGCTGTGTGTCACGCCTAACAAATAGACACTCCTCAGATAGCGTTTGTGTTGCCTTGCCAGGATTCCAGAAGGCAGCCAGTACTTCTCCTAGCAGCCTGTGGTGTGATTTGATGTGGTGCAAATCCCTTCTGAGGCGCTCATGATACGCTGGGCTTTGTTCTTCCAAAGCTGAGAGATGAGATAAGCTAACTGGACCATCTGGACTTAAGGTGATGTAGGCCGAGTAGTAAAAGCAGACAGCGGGTTTCTGCAATAGCCCAGCCTTGGTGGACTTCTGCACTGCACTGAGTCCCAAGTCTAGACATGTGTAACCACACCCCGTGAAGGTGGAGCTTGTAATTGCCAGAGTCGATTTCTATTCTATCCACTTGACCTTTGTGGCTCAATGATCCAACAGGATTGGATCTGGTGTTACTGATGATAACCACTGTGATGAAGTAGGCTGGGCATCTGGACATCTTAGGGTTGCTTGGAGCTGAGGAACTGAGCTTCTTCCCTTGTTACAGGGAAGGAGAACTAGTGAGAAAGATTGAAAATGGCCCCCACAGGCTCATATGTTTGAATGCTTGGTCCCCAGTTGGTACAACTGCTCTGGGAAGGATTAGAATGCTTGGCTTGTCCAAAGAGGTGTGTCATTGGGTGGGCTTGAAGGTTTCCAGGGCCTTTGTCAAAACCACAGAGGCCCCACACTAATCTACCAGCTGACTTAGGAACAGTTGGCTTCTGGCGTACCTCATTAGCACAGGCAGGCTATAACATGTGCCCTTGTAAAAGTTTATTTTCAAACATTTAAAACTCCTGAAGAGACCTTCAAGTGGGTATTTATCAATTAAAATACAGGCAATAGTGAGGTGTGGTGGCTCATGCCTATTAAGCTTAGGACTCAGGAGGTGGAGACAGGAAGATCAGGAGCTAAAGGCCATCCTGAGATCTATGAGACCCTGTGTCAAAAAAAAAAAGAAACAAACAAACAAACACATAAAAATGTAAAGCTACCCAAGTCTACCTTCTAGGCTCTGCCCACCAAGGCCAGAAAACCACTGTCTTAGTCAGGGTTTCTTTTCCTGCACAAACATCATGACCATGAAGCAAGTTGAGGAAGTTTATTCAGCGTACACTTCCACACCGCTGTTCATCACCAAAGGAAGCCAGGACTAGAACTCAAGCAGGTCAGGAAGGAGGAACTGATGCAGAGGCCATGGAGGGATGTTTCTTATTGGCTTGCTTCCCCTGGCTTGCTCAGCTGGCTTTCTTATAGAACCCAGGACTACCAGCCCAGAAATGGTACCACCCACAAGGGGCCCTCCCCCCTTGATGACTAATTGAGAAAATGCCTTACAGCTGGATCTCATGGAGGCATTTTCTCAACTGAAGCTCCTTTCTCTGTGATAACTCCAGCTGTGTCAGGTTGACACAAAACCAGCCAGTACACCCACCTTGGAGGCTATAACCTTGTGGGACCTGGAGACTCAGCCCTGTGGCACATAAGGGGTACAGAGTATCTGGTAGTGCGTTTCAGTCACAGCCCCAGCCCATCCTGAGTTGCTCCTAACTGGGTCCGCCAGTGGAGACTCCATACCCCCCACTCTCCACTATCATCTTAGGACTTGTCAAACATGAAAATTCTTACTGACTTACTAGCTCAGAAACTACAACCCTGTAACTGTAACAACACTATGTTCTAGTTCACCCTGATAGATACAACTGTTCAAGAACCACTTTTTTAAGAAAAATAAAACGCCTATTTTCCCACTTACTTGGAAATGAAACAGTAAAGCTTTTAGTGGTTAGACTTCTGGAATATTTGCTGAGATTTTCCTATATTCAGGAAAATGAAATGGGGAAGGGGGACCACCTCATTTTCACTTTACTTATGTCAAGTCACTTTGATTGGAGAACATGACAATGAGACCAGACCTAGTCATTAGCTAAGAAAGGCTGTGACTGTAACCTTAGCACATTGAATATTCACTGCCTGAAGGCAAAGTCACCTGATGATGTCACCTTTTAAGTAAAAGCCAGCATCTAATCATGCTGTGACATAATTGCTCCTGTGTGCTCAATGCAATTTGACTTTAGCTCCTGGAATCATGAGCAGCCACTTGGTGACAGAGTCCATGGGATGAAAAGAATGTCTTAAATTACATCTCTAATGTATCTTGTCATTCTTATATGTAAATATATGAAAATACACCATTTTTGCTGGATACAATAAAAGAGCATTAGATGTATTTATAAATACATTTTGTTTTAAAATGTATTTTAAAATATATCCTCTATTAAGAGAAACATGAGGTTTGAATGTAAACAGGCTTTTTATGTGGAAGACATTATGACTTTTATGCGCTCACAGACGCCCAAGAAAGAAGTGAGCTGCATGATATAACACACGCCATTCGATAATCTCATATTGGTTTATAAAGCCCAAAGAACACAGTTAAATGAAGGAGAATTGAAGGCACATGATGGATAGCATTTAAATCTCTTCCACTTGATTAAAAATTCCTAGTTCCTCTTCAGTGAATTGTTCAGAGTTTTTGAGCAGCCTCTTCCCTGATTAAAACAAATTAGCATCAAAGATCCCCTGTTGAATGAGAAGTCATTAATTGAGAAACAAGCAATGCTCCTTAATTACCTTTAGAACAGAGAGAGAACAAATACTCAGAGGTTCCAGAGGGGCCGCCTGCCCCACACCACAGGCTCGGTCCACAGAGCTGTTGGAATAAAACTCAGCTGCAAACGCTATCAGGGACCATCGGTGCAGGCTTCAGTAAACACCCGAGATTGTTTATCCAAGGATATTATCTGCTGGATATCTACCAACAGAAGCGAGAGGAGCATGCTCACTTTCTTACTTTGGTGGATGCTTTTAAAAGTGTCTTGCCCATGTCCCCATTGATGGAGAAATCCCGAAAGCTGTTGTTTCAGACACAAATGCCAATGTTTATTTTTTGTAAAACACTTCACTTATGAAATTCCAATAGAGATTCCAGAAGCTTCCGGACAGATGAGAAAATTCATTTTTAGTTGGACGTAAAGTGTTGAACTTCAAAAAAAATCCATCTTCAGATGAAAATGTACATGTATGTATGTATGTATTAAGATAGGGTCTCACTCTGCAGGGTTTTATTATTATTTATTTCGAGTCAGGGTCTCAATAAATAGCCTGTGTTAGGAACTCACTATAGTAGCCCATGCTAGACTAGAACTTGTGATGATTCTCCTGCTTAAGTTCCCTGAGAGCTGGCATTCTGAGTAAATCATGACAGGGCACCTTGTCGTTCAGTCACTCACAACAGACCTCACAGTGAGGTGGAAGGCAGTCCCCCTCTCCCAGAAGCTGAATACAATGTGTGGGACCAGCCCTGGAAAAGCACCCTGCTAAAATGCTGTGAGTGTGTGTGTGCAGCCAATGCTGCTGGCTCCGAAGGCCCTAGAAGCCCATTCTGCACATGCTCCCTGGCAGGAAGAAACTACACAGTGGCAGTGGTGAGGAGGAGGGGTCTGACAAAGGACAAAAATCCCACATAAGGCTAGCATCTGGATCTATACTAATATGGTTAAGACCCAACATGAAAATTTTCATTTAATTTCAGTGGACAAAGAGTGTTTTGCCAGCTGAATTAATCTTTATACCAATAGACTGCAGATCTCAAACTTTTCAGACATTAGTCACTATTCTCCATCATGATGATAAACTTGACATCGCTACAATCTTCTCGAATAGTATCTTAGAGCCTATGTCAAATGGTTTTTAAAGACTCTATCAAGAGTAATTTGTTTCAAAAGAAAATGTTACTGTGAATTGTATGAACACTGTGCTGGGACTATAATCACGGCTGAAATATTTTGTAACACTCGACAACTTGGATTCTGTTGCTGTTCCAGGAAGTTCTACTAACCGTATAACATGAACCTTTAGATACTCATCAGGAGAAAATAATCCTCAGTTCAGAATGTGCAAAAGCAAAGTGATTCAGCACAGATTTCCACCCAAGAGCTACTGATGCAGCCTCATAACCATATTCAAGACATTGCTCAGAAGAGGAAAGCCAAGACATTGTATCATCTGCATAAAACACAAAATCCTTGGGCATCATGATAGATTCCGACAGCCTCACCATGGGCAAGCTGATGGGCCTGCTCCTTGCCAGGTCATGGCAAGAGTTGTTCTCTTCTCAAGCACAGGAAGGTCAGATTGGAGCTGTCACTTGAGAAGTCAGCAAGGAGTGGACGAAGCCGTTTCAGAGGTCCTTCTTCCAGACAGGTCATCTGCAAATGGATGTTGGGGGAGGTCTTGGTTATCCTCCAGCTAGGGAGCAAGCGTAGGTTGAATCTGGAGTTCTGACGCTTAGAACTTGACAAGCCACGCATCCTGTTTGCCATTATGTATTCACATTTGGAGATAATTCATTTCAGGTTGAAATCAAATTGTTTTAGGCAGGGCTAGTGTCTTTATTGGTGTCCTTCCAGCCGGCCTTCCCTCTTAAGTGCCATCGTATTTCAGACAAGCCAGCCTCGTCCAGAGGGAGCAAAGCTGCAGGAGCCTGATTTGAGCTATTTATTTGTTCTTAAAGCACCGATTGGTAGGGGTGGGAGCAGGCAGGTCTGCAGCGGGAGGAATAAACTGCACAGTGGATGGAGGGTCACATGGCCTGTGCCGATGGGAAGGGAACGCCAGCAGTTCTTAAGTATTTGCTACAAAAACTACTGTTTAAAGTTAAGGAAGGTAATGTTTAGTTACCAAACACGTGATGGATATTTTGAGATCTTGAGAAGCACAAATCTGGGTCACCAGGGAGGCATTCCAATGATATCGACTGAATATTGGTTATTTAGCATCTCTGTGAACTGTGTGTTACCTCCTTCAAAACACACACACACACACACAGAGAGAGAGAGAGAGAGAGAGAGAGAGAGAGAGAGGCAGAAATTTGGACCCTTCCATAGTAATTGAAGATGTGTAACCACGGGCTCCTTTGATGGCATCAGTGACAGTAACAAAGAAGCCACAAAGTGAAGTAGGCAGGCATGTTTTTCTTCTTTCTTTTAAGTACATAAGGACATTGTCATCCAAGCTATATCCCCCACATGTCCCCATGGTTCTTAGGTAAGCATTTTTATCGTAATTCACTTAGAAATTGCTTAGATAACCGACTCAAGGCATTTTTAAAAAATGGGGGCTTGTCATTTGACTTCATAGAAAAATTTGATTGTGTCCAAATGTTAAGATAACTTAGCACATCACCAGAACGTACATGATCTAAGATGCCTTTGAGCACTGGGGGCTCTAGAAAGCCAGAAAATCAATTGCTACCAGAATTTATTTTCACTAATATTCTTTCTCCGGTGGGTTTCCTGGAGCAGGCTCTCTAGTCACACCATGCATCTAGTTCAAAGCAGCTTGTGCTTAAACAACTGTCTTGGCTGAGCAAAAACATCACTTCTGCCAAAAGCAGCAGCAGTGTCAAGCCCGCTGGTGAGCAGAGGAAGTGCTTCAGCTGGGTCTTGGTTAGAACTGCCCTGAGCATATGAATGGGGAGAATTACCCAGTCAATGAAAGGTCTAAGCTGGGGAGGCAGGAGGTGAGGATGAAAAGAGGCAGAGAGCTTAGTTTATAGACGAGTATCCAAAATGATACCACAGCTTCACGATTAGAAGGTGCAGCAGCCAAGTGTATGCGTTCAAAGCTATGAGTGGGCCTGAGTTCCCATTATGCACATTTCTAGGGGGGGGGTGTCTCCTTAAAATCAGTTTTGAGGCAAACCCCTCAAATCTGCATGCTGCCAAAAATCCACTGTTCGAAAGCTGAAGAGAGTGAGCAGGTGCCTCTTCCAAGCTCCTTTCCATTCTAAAATTCCTGGAGATGGCAGCTAGGCCTCTCTTTGTATTAGGCAGCCATTTTGGTCTCTCCCAACCCCTCCTCTGGGTTGCTCTTTGGAACATGACAGAAAGGAACCAAGGGAGAAGGGAGGAGAAGCAGTCTTCTGACTGAGCAGAGGCAGAGGCAAGCTCTGAGACTGGTCAGGATCCTGGCCAAAGGCCTAATGTAGACCCTAGGGTAAAGAGGGGACTTTTTATGTATTTGATCTTTGTGTGCATATGCACGAGTATGTGCTCATGTGTGTGTGTGTTTGTGTGTCTTTGAGCATATGGGTGTGTACCTGTGTGTTCAAATGTGCAGGTACCTATGCATGTTTGTGTGTATACAGGTACATGTACACACCTGTGTATTTGTGTGGAAGCCAGAGGTCAAACCTCAGGTGTTCAAGACTGTCCACCTTAAAAATACATTTATTTATTTATTCATTCACTCATTTATTTATTTATGGATGTGTTTTTCCCATGATGTGTGGAGGTCAGAGAGCAACTCATGGGGAACTATGGCTACAGATGGTTCTCTGCCTCCACTGTGTGTGTCCTGGGGACCAAGTTCAGGCTTTGAGGCTTGTTGGCAAGTGGCCTTACCCACTGAGGCAGTTCACCAACCTAACACTCTCTGTCTTTTTGAGACAAGTTCCCTTATCAGTAGCAATTAGACTGTGTTGACTGGTCAGCAAGTTCCAGATCCCCGAAGGATCCCTCTCTTTCAGAGACCCCACTACTAGGATTATAGGTACAGGCCACCTTGCCAAGGTCTGTGCACATGAATGCAGGTGCCCACAGAAGTTAGAAAACTCTCTTGAAGCTGGAGTTACAGGCAGTTGCGAGCTGTCTGACATAGGCTGGGAATTAAACTCAGGTCCTTGGCGAGTGCTGTGCATGCTCCTAACTGCTGAGCCATCTTAATTGTATGAACACACACACACACACCTTCTTATACTGCATTGAGGCTGGGGCTCCCTCACAGCCAACACTTTATGAACTGAGCGGCTCTTTAGCCCCACAGGTGTTTGATCCTTCTGCTTAGCTGGAGGGAAGCAGGGCTTCTGGCAGTGAACAAAGCTTGACCCCAAATGGCCAAAGATGACTAATCTCAAAGCTTGCAAGAGAATGTGAGGGCTTTGTCCAGTCTGTCCCAGGTGCTGGTGCACTGAAGTGGTGGCAGAGGTCAAGGAAGGAGGGAGGAAGAAGGTCCCCAGTTCAAATTCAGCCAAGGCAACTTAGTGAGCCCCAAGAGCTGAGATATAGCTCAGTGCAGAGAACTTACTTACCTTCGCACAAACAAGGCCCCAGTCCCAGGAAACGCTAACACAAATCACACATCCCTGGCTGCAGACCCTCACCGAGGACTACAATCCTGGCTGCTCAGTGTCTTGTGAGCAGCCTCCCATTCTAAGGAAAAAGCCATTGAGCACTCGATTCAGAGAGCACACAGAGGCAGGGTCAGTGAGGAGGGGGGGAATGATATGGTTTGAATGTAAACATCGACGACACACACTTCATAACCGCCTTCCACGGGGAGAGACCTCCCAGATTCTGAGCAGCATTCTTTGCCTGCATGATCTTGGGAAGGTCAACATGATGATGATAATAACAACTGGCACAGTGCTGCTAACCGGTGATCTCAACACCCAGGAGGCAGGAGAATTGCAGGTTTGAAGCCAGCCTGGGTTACAACGAAGACTTCGGAAAAACAAAGCAAAACAAACCTCCCAATCTCCAACACATAAACCCCATAATACTCTGTATTTGGTGATGGAGCATGAAAAAGCCATTTTTTAAAAATCATAACAACTGAAGTTCTGTTTAGCAGCAGATCATGCTCTAGAATATACGTTTTAAAGGCAGATTTAAAATTTTCCACAATCAGCTTTTAACACAGGCCTGCACACCTACACCTGCACACATATAAGGTGTGGTTACTGTTGTATTTCTTAATTTAAGAATTTGGATACCACTAGAAACCACTGCTGAGCACCCAGCCAGCCTGAATTCCTTAAAAAATTATGCAAGCATTTGGAATTAGAGAGATGAATTATTTAAAGAACTCTGTGGAGCTGCAGATGCCGGCAGCACATCCCAGGGCAGGCTGTCACTTTGCATGGGTAAGAGTTTCTGGGTAGCTCACTGAGCAGGCAGGCCACCCTGTCCTTGAATCTGAAGATGGGGATCTACCCTCACAGAGAGTCTATGATCAGTTGAGTTCTGAGCTCACTCTTGGGAAGCAGGAAGTGGGTTTTGCAAGAAACAATGTAGCCAGGTGGACTCTGATCAGTTCTCACCTTCTGTAGCTTTTAAACATAAAACCTCCTTCAGTAGCTCTATGGGACCTGAGAAAAAGCCCTCAGCAGGGGTTTCTGTCCCTCCTTGCCCCATCTGAGGGTAAACCCTGGCTCTGTCCCTTCTTGCTGTGTTAGCGGGTAAACACTGTCACTGTGACTCTGTTTAGATACCATCCAGGAGTCCTCTGAGAAAGGCTCCACTAAGCCACAGGGTTAGAACCAGAGTTCTGTTGCTCCAAGTGTCAGGCTGGGTTAGCAATCTCCAAATTCCAGGATGCATAAAATTAATAGATGGACCCACAAATAGTCACGTGGGAGGAAAGAGCTCCGTGGCCGCCCCGTGATTAGACCAGCCATCTCGGAGGATGTCAACAGCTCTGCAGTGGGAGGCGCTCATCCCTTTACATTAGGGCTGGGCCCTCAAAACTTCCCCAGCACCACACACCCCATGGCAGACACTCTCTATATTATGGCACAGGCAATGGCCGCTACATAGGCACCTCTGCCCACTGAAGAGATGTGAGAAAGTACAGCAAGGAATAATTTACAATGTTCTAATTAATATTTCCTATTGAATAGAACAGGATAGACAGGGCTGGGAGGTGGCTCAGTGGGTCAAGTGTTTGCCACCATGCAAGCTTGAGGACCCATGTTCAATCCTCCAGAGCCCACTGGGGAGACAGGCAGGAAGGTCCCTGGGGCTCGCCAGCCAGCTAATCTACCTAAACCAGCAGCCTCCAGGCTGGGAGAGATCCTGTCTCACAAATCAAATTGGATCAAATCAAGCTAATGAAGATTGAGGAAGACACCTGAAGTCAACTTCCAGCTCTACACATACATGTGCATGCGTGTGCACACCTGCACACATGCAGGTGTGCACACGCATGCACATACAGATATATGTGCACATAACAATACTCTCACACACACTCGCACACTCATGCACACACACGTGCATGTATACACACACTAACAGTATACTACAGTATGGATCACTTTTCTACGTTTATCACTAACCTAGCTTTTTATTCCTTCAAGGCGATTCTGAGCATCTTAACTCTCTTTAAAAAATTTACCAAACCCAACTCATAAACACAAGCACACTGTGTTTTCCCCAGGACTTTTCTTGTTGTCCAAATAATGTTCCCAAGGTAATTTCAAAACTCCATTCCAGTGGACTGAAAGTGCGCATGCTTGGCAGAGTGAGCCCTTACATGCCGAGGATTCCTTCCCAAGTCATTCCATGCTGAAGTGTTCAGAATTCCATTAAAAAGGTTTTCAAGAGAACCAGTCATTTGAACATCTAACTTCTCAGAGAAAAATCTGCATTTAGGATGTGCAGTGGGAGGAGGAAGACACAGAGAATGAGGTCTTTTTGGTTCACCTCACCCGGGGGTGAAGAATTTTATTTCCAGTAAAAAGCTTTCTAAGCTCAGAGTATATTGCATAATTGGCCACAGAGTTAACGGTAGAGTGTGACATTGCATTAATTCCATAATTATCTAAAATTCAGAATTTTAAAGTTTTAAGAAGCTGGGGGATTCACAGTGGGTGAGACTGGACAACCCCTCCACAGGTCTGGTCTACCTCCATTGTTGGCAATAAAGCAAACTGTGCAACAGCTTTATTTTCAAATAACTATTTCTTTACAGGGACCAGAGCTGTCCATTTCATGGGGAAAATCAACATGTAAAGTGTCCAAAAGAAGCTGATCAGATGACTTGATTGTTTTTAGAAGACATTCACAAATTCAGTTCAATTTGTTTTCTGAGAGAAAAAATGTCCTGGGAAGTACCAACAACCACCGCCCCCTCCCCAACCCCAAACCCCACAGGCTGTAGAGAAAATTACTAAAACTATTCTACAAATTCATCTGATTTTTAGTGCATGGAAAATAGAGTAGAAGTATCATGCCAACGTAAGGTATATATGCTATATCCAAAGGCTAGCCATCAAAATAAGACAGTCATGGGTAGATGCAACCTAACTATGCTTTCTTTATAAGATGCAACTACATAGTCTGTGGTCATTTCTCTTACACATTACACTCTATCCTCGTCAAATTAAGCTATGTATACATGGCATTTGAAATAAATATTCAATATTGCAATAGGGTCATATTCTGCGACTGTACAACCATGGCATGCAGTAACTAGGCATTAGCTGTAAAGTGTCATTACTTTCCTGAATCCCAAAGAACGTGAGAAGTATGTATACTGCACCTAACAGTGATCGGGTGGAATGACTTTCATGTTAAACGAGACTACGGAGAATGCAGCATTCAGGACTCTTGTGCATTGTTCTTGTATCTCCTGTAGTCACCCTGAAGTCAGCCACAGCCGCTCCAGACTGAGTGAGCTTCAGTGAGCTGCTGTTAATAGTAGCTCTCATCGTTCCACTGGAGAACTCTCACTTTTGTTTTTCCTCTCTGCTCTTATCCAGGGCTTTGTGTCATTGGGGAAGTTTTGGATGTGGCCAGCAATGAATTTGTCTTTAGAGTGTAGGCTCCTCACAGCACCGAGAGACTGTGTTGGAGATGGGGACCTTGCTGATGCTTGCTGCACCTGGCTCTTGATTGCTTGCATTCTACAGGAAGAAGTTGGTCGCAGGGAACTTGGAAAGTGTTACCTTTAAAATACATTTCGAAACACTTGTAAAGAAGTGGCAAACAGAAGAAAGCTGGAAGAAAATGACATGTTCTTGTGAAGACTCATAGGAACACCTGGAACAGTGACCCAGGGCACTAAAGCATCATAGCTTGGACCAGAAGCTCTGCTACCGAATGGCAGGTTTGGCTCTTCAGGTTATCAGACTGGAGGCTGCTTGTGGAAGGAGGGAACACTGATTGCCAGGCAGCCTCTTCTATGCCTGTCATTTCAGGAGTGTCCCCAATGCTCAGAATTCTGACAAACTTCCTGATTCTCTGCTCTACTTCCCATTAGTTACAAAATATTGCATTCTCAAATTGACTCTGGAGACTATGTGGTCACATGGAGAATTTAAACATGTGACCTACAGCCTTGCTTTCATGTTGATAAGGAGACACAATGTCAGTCACAGTTGCCAGGACTTGTTTTTTTCCTCCTCTGATGCCAATGACCTAAGTTTGCTAATGAGGCAAAAAACTGTACATTTCTCATCATTCAAGCATTATAAAATGTCTTTCTTTAAAGTCTTGGGATATAAACAGTTGATTTATATGAATTACATATTTCCATCTGCATTAAGAAACAATATACATCTTTTCCCATACTAAGTTATGTTAGCTCTCAGCCTAAGAGAGCCATAAAAACTGACTTTATCACTTGTGACCCTCAATAATGTTACTTTTTTTTTTTAAACCTCACTGGCAGTCTCTGGCCTCTTGGGACATTGCCCACTTAGAGGGAACTGTACCTGGCCCTGGATCACAGGACATTATCCTCTGTGAGACCCAAGGCCACAGAGCAGCTTTAACGGAAGCCATTTGTGAAGTAAATCGGCACACAGTACAGAGCTGGTTCCCATTCTCAGACACAAGTTCCTTGACGTGTGGAGAGGTGCTTCCGATTTCGGACTCCAGAAGTCTTGTCTTTATTATCAGAAGGCTTCTGCTGTGAGGTGTCTATCAGGGCGCTGGCGATAGCAAGGCCTAGAGAGAAAGAAGAAAGGTATTTAGACACTCACAGACATATCCGGGATGGGTGGAGGTGGCTTTGGGTGATGTTAACACATCCAGCATGAGACGCTTAGGTCCTTAGTGACGACCTAGCCTCGAACAACACACAGAAGAAGAACAAGAAACTGATTATCACACTGGGCAGCCCAGTCAGAGCCCGAGAAACAAGACAGCCAGCTGCGCATATTACTTCTTATCCCATGTCTGTGTTTGAACACAGGTTTGTTCTGGATGGAATGGGAAGCTCCAAGGTTGCTATTTCGTTTTTGCTTCTATAAACAAAACTCTTTAGATACACCTTTTAAAAGAAGCTTAGATCACAGTTAAGTTTTTGGAAAAACTGAACATTAATACAAGATTATCTCTTGAGGTCTGTGGCTTTCCACCACTGCATACCACGTAGCTGCCACATTGTTAAACAGATTGCTTTCTTGCCCCAAACATTTCCTGTGCAGGACTGAGTTATCTCTCCCCCACCCCCCAAGCACTGTGCCTTGTTTCTGTAGAGTCCTATAATTCTTGAGTAAAGCAAAGGAAACTCTAAAATGCCCATCCTTTGCCTCAGAGCTGGACTGGTTCGCCTTGTTTAAGACCTGACAGAAGGACCCCAAGGTCTTAGAGAATTGACTTTTAAGTGAGCTGACCTGGTCTTTATATCCTCATGGGCATCTTCATGTGCTGCTTCCCAAGGAAGAGCTTTATTTTGAGTATTATCCCACACAAGATAATATTGAATCATCCTTTTCTCCTGGGTCAATTTATACTGCCTAAGTTCCAAATACAATCTGGCAGAACAGAACTCAGGGCTTTCTGAACAGAAAAAAAAAAAAAAGTCGACAAAGGACCATGGGACAAAGGAAGTCCTATGGAAGGTCATCTAACCTTAGAGGGCCTTCATCAGAGGTGGATGCTAAGTCCTCCTTGGCCGTATAAGGGACAGAATGACGTGGTTCCTACCCCTGGAACAGAGCCAGCAGGATGTGGGCCTCCATGAGAGTCCATGGTTGCTGTAGGTGTAAGACTTATATGTATATTTTACTTTATGTTCCTCCTTTGAGGAATGTCCTCTCTGCCAAGGTTAATCACCCCATGATAATCAGAGACAGCACAAATCTGGGAGGAATAATTCCTCAGCAAAATGGTAAACACTGAGACCTGCAGGACAGCCCTTAAGGCTGTGGGAAAAAACTCTGAAAACATGAGTTCAAAAATATGCAATTTCTCACCATGCAAATACAAAGATGCAATATGAGTTACATGAGGGCCTTCACCTACCGAGAAAAACAGAGGCAACTGCACTATGAGCCAGCTTGTCAGACAGATACAAAGGCAGGCATATTCCTGAGTTCAAGGTCAGCCTAGGACAAAGCGATTTTAGGTACAGGCATGATCAGAATAGTAATCTCAGGATAGGATCCCACCCAGCTAAGTTTATTGTATTACCAAGGTAGGCAGATCTCTGAATTTATTTGCTATGTTAAAGAAAATGTACTTGCTGATTTGTCAAAAAATCAAGGTGCTGAGGTCATGAAATGCTGATTCATGGGATGGTCAAGAGGGAACCTGGAGTAAATGACTGAATTGATATGTAAATAAAAAACTTGTTCTGAAAGAGATTAACTATCAGGGAACAATGACAGTTCTTTTTTTTTTTTGCAAGAGTTGAGCTGTCTGGAGATTTCTGGACTGGAAAATCCACAGAGAGTGAACACAGGACTCATTTAGGATTTTTTCTAACAGGATTTCTGACCTTGGTTGGAAATCTCAAGAATTGCTTGGAGAGCTAATAGCTCCTTTAGAATGTTTTCTAGCAGCTATCTAGAGAGACATGCTTGAAGAGCTAACAGCTCTTTTAGAACTTTTCTCTGGCTTTTGGATTTTGGTTGGAAAACCCAAGAATTACTTTTAGAATCTTTCTAAGAGGATTTATGACTTGGATGGAAAAATCCAAGAATTTCTTTCTAGCTGTTTTTCTGACTTTGGTCAGAAAACTCATGTGCTATCCAGAGAGCTTTTAGATCCCCCCCCACCCCCCCATGGGAGATCTGCCTCTAGCAGGGAGCTGTCTCTACAGAGAGCTGCCTAGGAGCCATCTTGAGCAGAGCACAGGTTGTCAGCATGGACCCATGATTTCATTTCGAGTTGTTTGTTTCCCTGCTCCCAGATACCCCTTCTCTCAGAACCCCTCACCAAGCCGAGGCTGGTCCTTGGCACACTGGGTCCCCTCGCACACTGGGTCCCCTCAAAGTAGATTTTGGTAGTCTTTGACCCACCTGAGTATGCAAACCTGAAAGTTGAGCATGAGAATGTGGCCAGAGGACCTGAGTTCCCAGCTTAAGAAGTGGAACACTGGAGAGAGATGAATGGGCTTCTCTGCACAGGGAAGCAGAGTCAGAGAAGGAATACAGTGATCTCCTGACAAGACATGTTCTGTTTAGAAGGGAAATAAACTCAAGGGCATCTGGTGGCAGCAGGTGCTGATGGAGGAGCAGCTAGGAATGGAGAAGAAATTACAGCTCACAGTAACCGCCTTTCAGAATCTTAATATCAGCCTGAATCTTGTAGAGATAAAACTGGCTCAGACTTAAAATGAGTGTGTTCTTGTCCATTGACAAGCACATATGAACTCCTGAAGTGCCATGAATTGTGTTGTAGGGTTTACTCATGGTCAATACTTTACTTCATTAACTTGTGGGTGTAAAGGGCTTTAATTTAATTTTTAAAAAAGCATAGCCTTTGGTTGTGCTCACTGAAAGTTCAGATGGAGCAGACCTCAAGTTTCCTCAGGTCTCCTGGCATATTTCTCTCATAATTTACAACTTCCCTCTAGAACAGCCCTGGCACCAACTCATCCAGAGACAGCCAAATGTAAGGAATAATATATGACTCCTTTACCGTGGGCAGAGACCACTTACACTATTACAATATCCAAATATGAGGTCATGCCAGAGCTCTTACATGTAGCTCCACATGTTGTTCCTTACAGCAGATGTGGTACTGGGGGTTAGGTTAAAAAGCTTTGAAAGAAATGTTTTTCCTCCCCTCCTCCTCTCCTTAGAGATAAGGCCAATCGGCCAGCAGATATTCTTTGTCAACATAGGCTCTCTCAAACAACAATGGCCCTGGAATGAAAGAAATGCTTTTCTTCCCCTCCCCCCTCCAAGCACATGGAAGAAACATGTTAGGAAGCACGTAGGCTGGAAGGGAGGAGCTGATTAAGTCCCTGCTACCTCATTCCCTAAAGACCAATCAGTTTAAAAGTCACACTGTTCTGCCAATCACACTGTACCTAATGGCACCTGCTCTAAAATCCTATATAAGGTCCCTGAACAGGCTCCACGGGGTCGCCTCCGCCTCATGTGCAGGACAACCCCAATGCATTGGAAATAATAAACCTCTTGCTGATTGCATCGCTCTCAATCTCTGTGTTTTTGTGAGGGGGAACTACCGGTAGTTGTGACCTTCGGGTCCAACAGCTTCAGATGCCAAGATAGGAAATTCCCTGCTAATTCATGTGTCTTTGTATTTGAGGGCATGTGATGTCCAAGGCTTAATTAGAGCATTGTCTCTTACAGCATTCCCTGTTTATCCAGGATTCTGAATCCTGGGAACACAATGAACTGAAAAACCATATACCACATTTTAGTTAATATACATACAAAATTGAAAATCATGTTTGCTTTTGACTTGTCAGCGTTTTTGTGCTTTCCTATGCGAATGAACAATGGACTGTGTTTAGGCTCTGTATGAACAGTACCGAGCATACTGGGAACCTTGGGAGTCCTTGGATGGTGGTATTTAAGTGTCTACCCTGTGTAGTTCTAGAGGACACTCAGTCACTTTTATCTATTGCATAGGTTAAATGACATTTTCATTCAGAGTTAAGCTTGGATCCTTTACCAGATTACATGGGTTGTGGCCCATTAGGAGCTCATAATTTCATAATTATGAACAGTGCAAAGATCATAATAATTGTGTATGTTTGTGTATCTTGAATGTCAAATGTAAGGATTTTATTTCTGATTGTGCAGATGCCAAGTCTTCATTCTAGCTGCCTGCAAATGTGAGGTAGATGGAAACAGGCCCATCTTCCCAAATTTTGTAGGGAACATATGTAGCCTCTGGGGAGGCCTAATCTCTAGTTTTAGGCCTTGGCATTCTGTTATTTAAAGGAATCTGGGTTTATTAAATGACAGAAAGAAAAGCCAATCTAGTAGCTTTTAAGGGAGGAACGTTATCTCTTTCTTGTGTCCTAATGCATGCTAGGGCACAGGCTGAACATGTAAACAATATCCAGATCCTAAATTAAAACGGTCCAGGCCATCATCAGCTGCTGGTTCAGAGAGCAGCCTATGGGCTTCAAGGCGTAACTCAGGATGCCAGTGAGCAACATGTCAGACTGCTCACAAAGTCAGCGATGACTATCCATCCTTCCAGTCCCTTATGGCTTAAGGAAGGGCAGGGCAGCCTACCTAAGTCTTGTGTTCAGTTTCAACACAGGACAACTGGGAAAAGGAAAAAGTTCACCATAACCAGCTGCACGAGGCACTATGCTTCTAGTTAGCCTATTTGCAGCTCCCATAACTCAACATTCTGCAATCCAGACGCAAAAGTGTTCGCTTGTCCTCTGAAAGCCCCCCTCCCCCGCCCCCAGCCTGATGGCAAGGCTTTGACTGAAGTTGGCTAACTCCCTTCCAATAGCGAGTTCTTGCAATAAATAGCTTCCATTAGTTTTCCTGCTGCAGATTGGTGTTTCAGATCCACACTGGCCAAGAAGTGTTGGAGATGAGCAAACAAGGCTGACCCAACAAAGTAACCCGGACACAGCTTCTGAGAGGTGCCCTGCTGTGCCCACTGTCACCCAGTCTGGAGAACCCAGAGCTTCTCCTGTCAGAGCCTTTCCTGTAATGACCAGGGGAGGAAGTGTGCCATCAGATCCTGTGTAGTGGCGCATGCTGATTACCACTAGAGTTCCATTAAAATCAGGTCCTCCCTACCCCCCACAGAGGATCATTTTTCAAAACGTCACACAAATCATCTGATGAAATCCACTTCTTGTGTTCTCTAGGCCCCCAATAGTTCCTTGTTATCAAGGCAATACAATTAACTGGGGGAACAATTTATTATTTTAGACTGGCGATCTAAAGGAATTTCATTTACCATGTCATGGTGACACGCCAACACTGCGGGCTAGAAGAATGTACATCAATACATACCTGTAGATTCAATAAAAATGCTAGGGTTTAAATATTTACTGTAAGCCTTAGCTCTTTGTACTTCTAATTCTTAAACACCCGACACGGTGACAGATAATTTAAATCCCGAGTTGAATCCACGTATCTAAGAATGCCTTTCTTCTATTTCCCTCTCCCCCATGACCTCCTGGCATTTTCAGTGTGTTGCCCTGGGTCACCCAGGCGGGGATAAGCTGTGAAGGAAGTAGAAGTCTTCATCAGAATTTCCCTCAGTAAATGGGCTTGGTTTGTCAGTCACAGTGCTAGGTGCCAAAAGTTAGCATGGCTATTTTCTAAGTGGGTAGAAACATGTGCTAAGGTTACACTTAGCTGTAACCCGAACTATATGTCTTCCTAAGATTTGAGAACTCCACCTCTCTGTAAGCTTGTGCAAACTCGCCTGGAAAGGAACGGAGCATAAATAGCTGAGATTCAACCCTCAGCTGGCAAATGCATCTTCTACAAGCACAAGGGACACACCAAGAGTTTAGTTATTGTTTGTAAAACCCTGGTTTTCCCCGGTGGAACTGAGGGGTAACAGGGGGCTCTGGCAGTAACAATCTAATCATAAAGCTATTGATTGATGCCTGTTTCTTTACAATTATGCAAAACAATTAATAAGTACGGTAATAAAATACTGCCAAAAAAATATGTCAAATGGAACCACCCTGGAAGGAGCGACCCAGCCTCACACACAGATGTGGCACATCATTTCGCATTTTACAGAAGCCTTGAAAGAATCGTTCGTTTTGAAGTGCTTTCCCCCCAGGTCTGTGTAAGAGCGAGTACCACTATATATTTTAATTTTCCAGGAATACAGCTTCATTAGGCGTGAAAGGTTAATTGCAGGTTTAAGTGGAGTTCAGAGGACGGTGCAGGGTCTGTAGTGAATTGCACAGTCTGCTTCAGGAAGACGGAATGAGTGCTATAAACTGTGTGCCCCGCTGAAATGTTTTACTACCTCATTTACTATCTGTCTTCTTTTACTGCTTGTATTTGTAGTTCTTCTAAACCTTTAATGGCTACAGTTTTATTTCACTGTAATCAGATTTAAATGGAAATACCATGCTGGGATGTTTAAATGTTTTCTTTCTGATTCTATATAGCTACATACTTGTGCTCAGAGCCTGGGTAATCCTTCAAGTGATTAAGAAAGTGACTTTGGGAAACTTTGATGTCACACATACTCTTGTGCAGACTCCACTGAACATTCAGTCTGGCCCGGCTTGCCAATCTATGGCCATGGCTGGATGCATAATTAGAAAATGCGCATTTCCATTTTAATGTATCTTTTGGAAGGCTAGCACAAGTGAAGTCATTATTAGGCAAAACTCCAAAGGTTACATTGTTGAATAAAAACTGAAATACTTCAAGTGCTCCAGACGCTGGGAAGACAAACACATGAGTAATACTTGCCTGAGAGCTTAAAGGAATGTTTCTTTTCACCTACTAAAAAGGACTGACCATCGCAGATGCAGGCGTTTAAGGGATCTTTGTATTCTGTTTATAAAATTTTGTTTGGTCTTTAACACATGGTAATATTCTGTGATTTCATTTATAGACATTGTACTTAATTATAGAAAATGTAATACTGCAAATCCATGAACACCGTATCCAGTGTTCTGTAACACTGCTGGGCTTACCCGAGACTTTGTGTGTTCTGATCCCTCATCGGCTGGAATGTGCTCTCCCAAATTGAGATTAAAAGCGAATTCCCATGATGCTTAGCAAGTGGGGCTTTCTCTGTATCTCATAAGTTCTAAACTTAATTTTACTGTAGGAAATTTTACTTGGTGCTTTTATATAGTATTTATTTTTTGAGTCGTGACATGTACAGAACCTGGCCTTTACCACGCCAGCTTTCTAAGCTCTGAAGTTAATCTGGAACCCAATTGAGACTCCCTTCTTCTGTGCAGCCCTTTGATAGCTGAGGCAGGAAGACTGTGAGGTTTAGTCAGTCTAGCCTACATAAGACTCTGTCTCAAAACAAATCAGACTAAGATCCCAAACACAATCCTAATATAGAACAATCCCTCATTTTAAGACTAGTCATCCTGAATTTCAAAGTGTTTATCACTGAGAAACTGAAAAATGGCAATATTGTAACAACACCCATGTTTGACTTTTCATTGTGTAGAGAAATTATATTTTATTATTTCTCAACCAAACGCAAACTACGTGTGCAAAGATGTTTTGTAAGCTGTAAGGAATTATACAGAGTTGATTAGCCAACTAAAAAATGCCTCAAAACCTCCCAAATCCTGAACATCACCCCTCACCACAGAAACTTCTCTTTGCAACAGACAGAGGCCACGACAGAAACCCACAAGCAATCAAAACGCAGCGCTGTGGAGCCCAGTCCCAAAGGATACATCTACGAAACACTTCCGCACCCAAGACAGCAAACATTTTGTAAGAGGGGGCAGCGAGGTTGTAAGAGGCGGAGGTCAGGGAGTTTGCTGTGAGACAGTGTCTACGTTAGAAGCTCCACCCATGCAGCTCTATAATGATGGCCTAAAAACAAGCTGAACAAGGACAACATTAGATGAGCCAAAGTGGATGTGGGAAAGACCACGGGGCCTCGACCCTTCACAAAGAGCTACGGGCAGCTAAGGAATGCTGAGTGGGAGAAACAGTCCTCCATAGGGAGAAGCACATTGGTTCTCCAATGCCAACTCGTCAGCCATGAAAACATACATACAAGTACCACTATACAGACTGGGCAGGTGATGTGTATGTGTGTGTGTGTGTGCGTGCAACAACAGTTAAATAAAGGAGCACATGAATAAGTTGAAAGGGAGTAAGGAGGAGTATCTGTGGGTTTGGAGGGAGATAAGGCGAAAATGATATTGTCTCCAAAATAAAAGAAATGTCAGTCATCATCATCATCGCCATCATCATCGCCACCATCATCATTATCATCGCCACCATCATCATCATCATCACCACCATCATCATTATCATCGCCACCATCATCATCACCATCAACACCTTCATATGAAGACCCTCAAGCCAAATAGGAAGGAACAGAGAAAGCATTGGAATTGTATAATTGTAATGCTGTCTTTTGGTAGCATTCATTCATTCATTCATTCATTCAAAACCAAGTACGATTCTAAGTTGGGATGCCAGCTAAGGGGAAAACATAGAAAGACAGACTGGAAGACTCACAGACAGCATCTACAGAGACAGTATGAGCAGTGAGCTGATACTGAATTCAGTTCTCATGGCTGGATGCTCTTGAGAGCAGTGACGGGTGCTTGTGAGGGCTTGTGTGATGTCTGTACACTGCCCACGCATTAGTGAGTGTGCCTGTGCATTAGTGAGTGTGTCCATGCATTAGTGAGTGTGCCTGTGCACTA
>JADRCH010000089.1:3009496-3035456 GCA_019843965.1 Rhynchomys soricoides
GAGTGTGTCCGTGCATTAGTGAGTGTGCCCATGCATTAGTGAGTGTGCCATGCATTAGGGAGTGTGCCCTTGCAGTAGGAAACGTGAAAGTAACCAAAATCACCTATAATGGCACATCATCAGCATCCCAGGGAGAACGAATTGCTTAGACTCATCTTACTTATTTCACATGGGGCTAATGATTAGCTCACGCTTTCTCACCCTGTCTCTGTAATACTCCTCAAGACCTTTCTGTTGAAGTGGGTCATGCAGCTATTTTTATTCCGGCTTAGACAGATGGTCCAAGAAGCACGAGTGTGAAAGTGACTCGTTCAGTTCACACAGCTGGTGGGGTGCAGGGACCTGAACACCTCACCCCTGATCATGGGGCTCCAGCTCTGTTCACTTTGTGGGTGAAGGAAGGAATATGTAGCTTCCATAGGCAACAACTGCAGGCTTTTGAGTTAAAAGAAAAGAGCAAAACAAACACTGGTAGGGATGTGAAATCAGTGTGGTCAGAGGCATTAATTACTGTCAAGGGTAACAACAGCCACAAGAACAAGGCACAAAACAATACTCTGCTGCCATTGATCAAAAGCTTGTAAAAAGCCAGGCATTGCCCTCAGGTCTGTACACACATAATTGTACCAACGTATATAAAAAGGAGTGACTATACAGGTTGAGTTGATTAACATGTATGGGGGGCGTGACTCAGGCAATGTGCAGTAGCTGGCTGTTCTCAGCTGGGGCAAAGATGCGAGAGCTCCTGGGTGTGCTAACCTGGGTGTGCTAACCGTTGCACATGGGGTTTTGATTTGCCAGCTGGAAAGAGCTTCAGGTTGCCTTACGTCACTGAGAGACATGGAGGGCACACAGGAGCAGGGGAGTGGCTATTTTTATTAAATCAGAGAGGGAAGAGCAGAGCTGAGCATGGATGCCCAGCGTTGGCATTCTGGAGGGGTAACTGTGAGGAAGAGAACTGGGTGGACCCAGAGATGACTCCTGGGTTTCTGGCCTGCATGTCTATGCATACCAACACCGTGCAGAGCATATGATAGGACGGAATCAGCTAGGGTGTGTGGCCTAGATACAGTGATGGTGACAGCTTGGGGACATCTTAGGGGCTTGTCTGGTGGGATGTACAGGTGTAGAAGGGGTTGTTTGTGTGGGTCAGCCTGAAGACTTTGTATGGAGAGCAACACCACCTCTTGTTATTTAGTGTCAAAATCTGAGCAAGTAGGACTGGTTGACTGGGTCTTGTTTCTATTTATGGTGAGGAACCCCCATGTCCATGGCAACTCTAGGCCAGCTGAGTTTGTGGTTTCCAATTTTTTCCTTGGCTTGCAATTCAGAGCCTCCCTGGCAGCATTTCTTTTGGGAGGGAGTTAGAGTTGGCTCTAAGGTTACTTATGGTTTTTCACACGTATGACTCCAGTTTGCTTTCTTCGGGAGGTCACTGGCATGTGTTTGAACTTATGCTTAGGTCTGAGCCTGACATCGATGGTCAAGGAACTGGCTGGGTCTCTCTTTGGAGGATTTTGTTTGGTTGCTTGCTCTTCTAGTTTGGTGGTCTAATTCTTTACATTTATTACAATTTGATTGGGAATAAGTTGAATATAAGGGCAGTACACTTTTATGTCCCAGTGTTTCTGTTACATAAATAGACAATAAACAGTGAGGGGGAGAGAACAGTGTCACAGAGCTGTGTGCTGCTAGGGAGGTGACCTGCAAGTACAAGTCTCAGTTTCTGGGTGCTACTGAAGGTGGGGTGGAAATGGGGTGGATGTGGAAGGAAGAACACAGCATCAGCATGGCTGTGGCTCATGCTGTCGATGGTGGTGACCTGGGGGTGACAATCTGCAAGTGCCACTGTGTTTCCCAATAACGGCCCCAAGGACCAGGCAGGCTTCACCCAGGCAGGGAGGGCTGCAGACGGTCTGGCTCCGTCTCTCGGTCCATATCACAGTTGAACAGGTTTCAGTGTCTGTGGCTGTGTGTACAAGATTGACAGAAACCAGAAACAGCTGCCACGCTGGCCTGGTGTCAAAGCCCTAGCAACGGCTCTCTCGCTGAATGTCCCTAGACCTCCCAAACACCCCCCCCCCCCCCCCCCCCCCCCGCTGATTTATAAACCAACCCTGGCAATCCCACGCGGGCTCTGTTTCCCTGCTGGATCCCTCAGCTTCACCTTTCATGCTCCCTCTTTCAGAGGTTTGTATAAAAAGTGAGAGCCTATACAGATGCTTTCTGTAGAACTGGCTCAGCTCAGACTAAGATTTCAACGCCAGGCTGAAAGTCCGGGTGGCCTGGATGGTGATAGCTCTGTGGTGGTTTGAATTTGCTTGGCCTAGGGAGTGGCACTATTAGGAGGTGTGGCCTTGTTGGAGTAGGTGTGGCTTTGCTGGAGTGGGTGTGGCCTTGCTGGAGTGGGTGTGGCCTTGTTGAAGGAAGTGTGTCACTGTGGGGGTGGGCTTGGAGACCCTCCCCTCTAGCCACGTGGGAGCCGGTCTTCTCTCTTTAACTTCGGAATAAGATGTAGAACTCTCAGGTCCTTCTGCAGTGAAGCTAGCCCCAATTAAATGCTGTCATTTATAAGAGTTGGGTTTGGCCATGGTGTCTCTTCACAGCAGTGGAAACCCTAACTAAGACAGGCATCATAGCTGGACAACATTTGTGGGGTATCTCACCAGCTTTTTAAAAGACAGCCACATTAAAACAGACAAAACCACACACGGCTATCTATATAAAGTCAAAATAGTATTTTTAACAAACTGCATTAGTAAAGCAAACTGAACTAAGATCAAATCCTCACTTCCAACCTTTTGTTGAAAATGGGAGATAGATCGTTACAGGGAATCATGACTTTCCAATCAATGTCATCATAAATCTTAGAGCTTAGATCTTACCAAAAGTTATTACAAATAAATTAAAGGCCAAAGGCAATTTAACAAAAGCTGAGGTGTCTGTAGATGACTGGTCCTTGACAAACCTTTGCTGGAGAGAAGTAGAGCTGGGCCATCCATTACTCAAAGGCGATTTGTAAGCCTGGATCGGATGCCTGAGACGCTCTCAGGACCAGAGCTCTCCTGGTAACCCCACAGGATGACTGACTCCAGCCTCACAGAGCACGGGAAAATGAAACTTTCATTCCCTGAAGCAGTTTTGAGGGTCTGACTGTGTATCTCCCATAAACCCTGACCCTTCCGATGGAAGAAAAGCATCATTTTCTTGCGCTCTGTCTTGAGGATAATAAAGGTGGCCTTTGGGTAACTGTGAATTGAGAGGGGTCACAGAGTCAGCATTGAAGGGGAACTTTCAAGTTGTAAATTACAGGGGATCTGGCTTTGATCTGGAACTTTCTGATAACCAGAGGGATAAACACTGCCCAGTGTTCATGCCCAGGTATCTCCAGGCATGAAGTGAGTTCTCAGGCCTGGGGTTCAGGGTCCCCGCTGGGGATATGCTGTTACTGGCAAGCACCCCTCCAGGAGAGGCACTTTGCCCACCACAGGTCCCTCACATGGAACCAATGAATGAGTTAAGTGTTGGGAGGGGGCTGGCATCTTGGTGCCCGTGTCTTTACAGAACGCTGGCCGGGAAGAGAGGGGAACCCAGATGTCATCAGTGGGAGAGTCGACCTGCCCTGCCCTCTTTATGAGGCAGATTCACCTTGGATGCCATCTACCTCCTTTGGTAATTGTCTCAGCTGGCACCAGATTAGAAGAACACTTTTAGGTCGGTAAAGGAAAGCGCTCACCATCAGCGGTCGATGAGAGCTGTGGGCTCAGTTGTGCTCTGTAAAGGGTTTTCAAATTAGGCTTGCTCCCAAGTCTGGGCAAGGGGCCAGTTCACCACCCAGCTGCCTCTGACGCTGGCACAGTGGTGGATGTGTTCCCATAATTAGAGGGCAAGATGATTTTAACAAAGAAACAGAATTTAATATTATATTCTAGAGGTGCTGCATCCAAGAAAACGAAGTTTAACAGGAGAGTATTTTTATTTATAATTTTCCCACAAAACAACGTGAAAGGGAGATTCTTAACTGCTAACAAGTGATTCACTTATATCAGCGATCGCTTTTCCCATCTGGCCACTTAACACTATCATAATCAAAACGGAAGCAGGGTTCTGAGAGCACACACTCTACGTAATCACATCTTACTTCTGTTTGCTTTCTTAGAGGGGGGAAAGGGCAAACCACGTGTTTTTATTCCTCCAGTCAAGTACTGGATGGAGAAAAAGGACTGATTATGAGCAATGAGCCGCAAGACTGAAAGACTCTCCAATAATTCCAGAGAGCATTCAGATGTGAGTCAGCCATACCCTCAGTGTGTAGGCCTGCAGGGAATGCCTCCTGCGCTCCCTAAAGTCATCAATGTCTTATCATGAAAGAATCCTGCTATGTTCCACAGAAGGATTTTTGGACACGCCCCACCCAGCACCAAATGCTGTTTCTTTTCCGGCTACTTAACCTTTCTCAAACATTTATCACAAGGGACTGGCATTTGAAAAGGGAGGTGAACTGAAAAGTGACAAAATGCATTTTTTTAAACATAAAAGCAATCTGCTCAACTTCCCATCTTTATCATATTGACATATGTTTTGTTCCAGTATTACTCAAAATTAGCTTTGAGATAAAAGTTCATATTAATTATCCTGTAACGTAGCCTAATCACTGCTGACATTTTGAGAAAGTTGATACAGCCAAGATCGAAATTAAAAAGTGGGTGCAAAAATATGGCACATACTAATCCCCAAAGCTTCCAGTCTCATCCACCAGCTTGCTTCTCTTAAAGTAACATCTGACAAAGGCCAGTACAGGAGGAGGCTGGATGGGGCAGGACTGGACTCTTTGACCCGCTCAGAGGTGGGCTCCTCCCTCCCTCAACCTGTCTGGTTTAGGGGTACATGAGCCAAAAAGATCTTGGCTATTATTCAGTTTTAATTCTACTGTTTTATTAATTTACTAGTCTTTGGTCTGCCACTAGAATAAGACAGGATATGTCAAAGGACTCGATTCTCTTTCTCAGTGACCTCCTCGAAAGAAACACATGTTAAACCCAAACTCTAGAATTAATTAGTAAACACTGCAAATATAATAATAAAATGATTATTTAATGTTGTGTGTAACTTTCTAAATTTCTGTGAAGCCAAACAGCATCTTCCTCTTTAACTTTCTGTTTTTTTAGCATGACCGTAAATCATTCTTACGGTTTGTGTTTCGTCAACATCAACACTGCTGTTTCCCCTTATGCAAATGAGTAGAAACCGAGATAAACAGAGCTGTGATGGAACAGCAGTGAGGAGAGACTGCTTCCGATTCTCTCAACTTTTTCAGTACAGGTACTCAAAGATGAGTTTGTTCAGTGTGCAGGAACAGCAACTCATGGATAGGCCTTGTCTTACCATCTCACCGCCGTGACTGAAAACCATGTGACTGAAAGTCATGTCAAAATGGAAAGAACAAATCATGGGGCAACTTCATAAAGTAACCCTAAAATGTCATTCTCCTAATAAAGACACTACACACAGACACACACACACACACACACACCATACACACACACACACACAGAGACACACATCCACAGACACACACACACAGACACACACAGACACACACATACACAGACACACACACCACACACATCCACAGACACACACACAGACACACACAGACACATATCACACATACCACACACACATCCACAGACACACACACACAGACACACACAGACACACACACACACCACACACATCCACAGACACACACACACAGACACACATAGACACACATACATACACATACACAGACACACACACAGACACACAGACACACACAGACACACATACATACACAGACACACACACACACACACACACTCTTAGACTTTGCCCTATGAATCAAGAGTTTCCAAACATTCTCTAAGTGCATATTCACATCTGGTGTTGCCAATGTGAATGTGGCAAAACTGTTTCCTAGTTTAGAACAATTTGTCTCACTTCTGTCTTAAGGGAGTATCACACAGTAGGGAGGAAGAGGTCACACAGTAGGAAGGAAGAGATCACACAGTAGGAAGGAAGAGATCACACAGTAGGAAGGAAGAGATCACACAGTAGGAAGGAAGAGGTCACACAGTAGGAAGGAAGAGGTCACACAGTAGGAAAGAAGAGATCACACAGTAGGAAGGAAGAGATCACACAGTAGGAAGGAAGAGACAGCAGGCATCCAAAACTGAGCCTAGGACACTGGATTGGAGATCATTAACTAATCAATAGACAACTCTCCTGCCCAGAGTGCACCGAATCAAACATTTGCTAATTACTTTTCAGATTTTCATACAAAATAATTAATACAGTCTCTACCATAGAAAAATTACATTTTAATGACTTTCTGTTCAAGTTACATGAATTTTATGTAAGGAAAGTCTTAGGAAGTCTAAGACTTCTTTTCTACCCAAGTTATTAAAATTTGTGTTTGAATGTAGCTTTTTTCATTAACATTAAATCAGTTAGCTTTAATTTCTGAAGAGGAAAAAGACTGCTAAGTTTTCCATAATAGTTTTCACAGCTTTAATTTGCATTCAGGGGGAAAAAACACAATAAATTAATTTTCTTTTCTTGGGAAGAATTTGACAAATGCATTAATCATGAAGAAGGCGAATTTGGTTTTCTTTCCTTTTTCACGCAAAGATACATGTGTCTAAGGGAAGGCTGAGTTAATGTGCTTCAAGCAATGGATAGGATATAACAGGGCATTTGGAGAAGCAGAAAGTGTAAATCTGGAGAACTTAGTCTCCAGCAAGGCAAGAGCACTCGGTCTCCCAAATGGCCCAGGGAGCCATGGACTGAAGGGAGGTTATTCTCATTTTCTTCTCTGGGAACTCCCACCAAAGTTAGACTTATTCACACCCAGAGCAGGTTGTCTCTAAAATCACTTGGGTCCCCTGAGCCACACTAGCTCTGCCCTCAGGCTATGAGAGAACAAAGTGCTCAGACGATGCTGAGTCGCAGCCTGGAAAGCTTTCTGCAGGATTTAGATGGAGTGCAGGCAAATGATCGGCAGGATGCATCACAGATACGCCTCTCATTTGCTGTTTGTCTTCTTGTACTGGGAGCACCACATGTTCATAGGTAGTGTGAGTTCAGCCCGCCTCTATGGCTTCAGTGTTTGTTGGGCCGTGTGAAAGGTCTTACCCAGTCTGACCTCGGCAAGATCCTGCCCACCCCAGACCCATCTCATTTATGACGCTTCCTGATTGTCACTTTGTTTTAATGTTATGAAAACACAAGGGACATTATAGGAAGCAACAGCAACTGCTTTGTCTCAGTAGGTGGTCATGGTGACAAGTCATTTTAGAGTGCAATGTAATTAAAACATTTTATGAAAAAAATATATGCCTTATATGAATATATGCACACATATGTAGACAGTATATATATATACACACACACGTAGACAGTATATATACACACAGACAGTGTATATACACACATACGTAGACAATATATATATACACACACGTAGACAGTATATATACACACACACATAGACAGTGTATATACACACACACACAAATGAAGACAGTATATATACACACACGTAGACATTTTATATACACACACATGTAGACAGTATATATACACACACGTAGACAGTATATACACACACACATAGACAGTATATATATATATATATATATATACACACACACACAAATGTAGACAGTATATATATATATACATATACAAACATGAAGACAGTATACACACACATACACATGTAGGCAGTACACACACACACACATATATATATACACACACACACATGTAGACAGTATATATATACATATATATACACACACATAGACAGTATATACACACACATAGACAGTATATATACACACACACACAAATGTAGACAGTATATATACACACATGCAGTGTATACACACATGTAGACAGTATATATATATATATATATATACACACACACATACATATGTAGGCAGTATACATATACACATGTAGACAGTATATATATACATACAAATGTTACATGATGCTATAAATAAGTTATATTATGGGATCAGCCCATCAGAACAATTTTGCTACCATCAGAAATACTTTAAATCTTATAGGTATATTCAATAAAATATGTTTTAGAAAAAGAAAGAAAAAAAAAGAAAAGAAAAAAGAGAAAGGAAGATCTGCTAGGTGCGGTGGTACACTGCAGTGGTGGCACACTGCAGTGGTGGCACACTGCAGTGGTGGCACAGTGCAGTGGTGGCACACTGCAGTGGTGGCACAGTGCAGTGGTGGCACAGTGCAGTGGTGGCACACTGCAGTGGTGGCACACTGCAGTGGTGGCACAGTGCAGTGGTGGCACACTGCAGTGGTGGCCTAATACTCAGGTAGGTCTCTGAGTTCCAGGCCAGCCCATGCTACATAGAGAGACCTTGTCAAAAAAGATAAAAATGAAACAAAACAAAAAACAACCCCAAAGCAAAAACAAACAAACAAGATCAAAACAAAACCAACCTCCCCCCCTTTTGCCATTTTAAACTGTGTGGTTCGTGGGAGCCCATGTTCATCATGTGAGTGGACAAGCACTGCTATCCTAAGGAGCAAGAGTGGAGCAAAGAGAGTCCCCACGCACCCCTGCCAAGCGTGACTTTCCCTCCTGAGAGGAATTCTGCATTCCTTTCATCCCACTGCCTTCTGCTTCCATGGAATAAGTTCGCCTTGCTCGTATTCGCTCCTGACTCTCTTCTCTACACGTTATTTTATGAACAGTTTACTTTGCATATTAGCTTTTACATTTTAAAGTCTTTTCTATACCACAAGGCACCAGTTTGGAAAAAAAAAATGTCAGTCCCAGTGGAATATGTTTGCTGACGAACATCCTCACTGACCGAGAAGAACAATCCTGTTTTCTTGCATGTCTTAAAGGGCTGCTTTATTTTATTTTAAGGAATATTTATTTGGGGTTGGCTATTTTTCTTTAGAAACAGTCAGCAGTATTAAAGTTTAAAACTGTTGGATGACTACGTGCAAGCTCCTCATTATTCTGCCTTATGAAAACATACAGACCCTACTTAACAAGAATTAAACATTCCCCAAACTTAGACAATGCCAATGTGTGTGTGAAAATGTACAAATCTCTGCATTGCAAGCCAGGAACTGTGATAAAAGCATGCCATGAAACTGGGGCTTAGGGGAGCTGCAGGCCCTGGTCCTGCGCTATTGCCAACCGCAGCCCTGGGTGGGTAACGCAGCTCTGGATCAGCGGGGCAAGCCTGTTTCTCTCGGGACTCCACCATCTTGAAAGCAGGAAAACACATTCATGTCCAGGAACACTCTTACCCCAAGCTTTGAACACAAGAATTTTTGGTTAGCTGAACTATCCATTGCATCACTCAGACGCTTGTTTTACAATATTGGGAAACGCAGTTATAAGTGTACTAAATTTGAGATGATCCCATTTCACATGAGGCCATTCACCTAATACTTCATCCTGGCTCAGCACTAGTAAACCAGGTACCGCATGACGTGGAGTTCTCTAGCCTTAGGTCTATCACGGGGTACATTCTGAGCACATTGTGGGGGCGTGCATCTGCAACCCACTGCCGAAACCTGACAATCCCTGTTAGCCCCAAAGCCTGGCCGTGAACAGCAGCACCAGAAGGAACTGGGGCTGGATTCCAGCGCCAGCACAGTGACCCTGGAGATGGGGAGGTCAGGGCGACGAGGCAAGGTAAGACCCTCGATTTGACTCACTGTAGCTTGGGCCTCCTTGCTTGTCCTTTTAAAAGCGTCAATTTCTAGAGCTTTCTTTTGTGCCCTTTCTCTCATATCTGACTGACACACAAAAGGCTGTGTGTTTCCTTTATTACATTTTAACTCACATGTAGGCTTCAGAGACGAAATATGTTCCTTAAGTACAGCCTGCACCCATTTCTTTTAGAAGATCAATAATTATTCTCCTTTCGTTTGTCATTCAATGTCCAGACTCTTTGTAAGACACCCCATATTTCCTAGCTTCTCTGTTTTAAAAGCCTGCAGTATGATGGTTGGTGTTTGACATTCCTGATTAAATAACAGCATCATCTAAACCTTCTTCCATTCTTGAGGGGGTCTCCTTTTGTGCAGCCACAGAAATGCAGACTAAATCTCTTTAATGCCAGGTTCTGTGAGCAACCCGGATTGTCAAGTCTGTGTTTGGTTCTGAGGCACACAGGACACGTCAGGTGGTTTCAATAACCGCCTCTATTATTAGGCTACTCCCAGCTCCTCATTTTCCTCCACAGATGATTTATATTTGAATGTCTCTACAGATGCACCAGCTACAGAAACACTCCTGTGCTGAGAGGCTTCTCTCCATCCCCCACCCCCCCAGGCTGCTTCACTCTAGGTGCCCTACAGCGCTGGGCTTGTGTGAGTGTAACTTCCTGTCATTGACCACAGGAGCTCCCTGTTAAACACAGAGGGATTCTGGTTGGCCACATATGGCCACTGTAAGGGACAGCTCAAATCCCACAAACCTTAAGCCCTTCCTCCTTCCATTCCATGAGCTCCCTTGATGGTCTCTTGGAAGGGTCTTGGGCCAGGTCCAGAATGATGGGGTGTGTGTATGTGATTGTGTGTGTGTGTTGTGTGTGTGTGTGTGTGTGTGTGTGTGAGAGAGAGAGAGAGAGAGAGAGAGAGAGAGAGAGAGAGAGCATATGTACTTCTCTTAAGGCCTCAAGTCTATAACACAGGCAAACACTTGTCTCTGGCTAACAGACAGTCAAGCTTCTCTGAATGATAATCTTACCATTACCTCCTTTGCCCACAGACATGAGAGCCAGGCACAGGGGCTCCCCGGGAAGTTAGATTCCCAAGGCCATGGTCTCCATTATAACTTTTATGTGTCTACTATTTGGCATGATAAATACAGTTGAAAATGTTATTCTAGAAAAAGCTGAGGACCTCTTATCTCACTGGCAATCTCAATGTGGTAGCCATCAGCTTAGCATCCAGCGAGGCTCTGTCTCTTTACCTTGCAGGCTAAGTGATGATGGCTCAGATCTCGTTGGGTTTCTCTATTGTTATTTTTAAGAATGGCTATTATTGAATACACAATGCACCTGGCATCTCACTCAGACACAGGGGAATAAATACACCGATCGCCATGTTATAAAAAGAGCCCACGCGTGCAAGGTCACTCAGCACCGCATGTGTTGTTATTACACAGCACACCACAGTGGCCATATTCTATTCTGAGCACTGTCTTTAGTCCTTTCAAAGTCGGCCAAGTACTTGCTAACACTCCATCTTTCCATCCATGAAGGCAGAGGATTCCACACTCAGGATTGGAATCTGGCTCTGTCTGCTACACAGCCCCTTAATACAGCAACGGTTCTCAATGCCATCTGATTCAATATGGCCCTTAAAATGTATTTTATACAAGAGTCAAAGAATACACAGCCTGTCTACATAAAGAATGTTCATTAAGTCAACAGTACACTAAGCTACGTAAGGAAGAACTAGAACCAATGTGCATTTCACTGGGTATTTCTTACACGTGGCTATACATGGCTATATTTTTGTAGATACAGAACGACCAAGAATCCCTTAGGTGCAAATGCAGAGGATACAAATGTCTTTAAGATGGCGGCTAAATGCATAAGAAGACCATAGCCAATGATGGAGTTTGGACAGATCTAGGATGATTCTAAACAAAACGCATGTAAATTTCTTATGATTTATACAGTAGTTCTATTTCTGGAAACTTAATTATATATTAGACCCATAAAAACCACTGAGTTTAATTGGTTTTTTATTTGTTTTTTTGAGACAGGGTCTCCTTATGTAGCCTTGGAACTAAATATGTAGATTAGGTTGGCCAGGAACTCACTCTGTAGACCAGGCTGGCCTGGAAGTCAGAGACCCGCCTGCCTCTTCACCCTGAGTGCTGGGATTAAAGGCAAGTGCCACCACCAGCTGGCACAGAGTTGGTATATGAAACAGAAGTTAGGATAACGTAGGACAGCCTTCATTTTTTCCTTAATAAGTGTACCACAGGCTTTCTAAGATGGCAAAGCAGAAAGGATGTCTTCGTTCCACATGGTACAGATGACACAGGATCCCTTCCCCGTGTCAACTAGATGCTTCTAGACTGATCCCAAACCCTGCTAACACATGGATGCCCAGAAAAGCTCAGAAAACACCTATGAATCATCGCTGGGATAGGATTTTAGCTTTCCTACTTATCTGGAAAGACTGTATAGCCTCATGCTGTGAAAACACTCTCAAATTCTCATCACAGCCCAGAGATACGAGATCCTCAGAATTAATTCCCATTGTTTATTTACCTACAAGTTTAGATCTTGAAATTTGACTGCTAGTGTGTGTTGTGCTATTGACAGGTAATGGACCCTTTAAAGGTGGGGCCTCATGAGAGACAGTTATGCCCCTGGGTAAGTGTCCTTGATAGATTTATTGGAATCTGGGCTTCGGTGTATCTCTTTGCTGCCTAGCGACCATGAGGAGAGCAGCTTTCTCTGACATACACCCTGATATGATGGGGCTGCCTCATTGCAGGTCCAACCAAGAAGTGCTAACCAACTGTGCACTGACGTTTCTGGGCCTACGGGCCAACATAAGCCTTTCTCATGAGTGCCTTAGGTGTTCTGTTACAGTTACAGCAAGCTTTCTAGCACATTAGCCTCCTCTAGAGCCCTGCCCTTGCCAGCTGTTCTACTGATGGCCCTCTACAGCACCTGAGACTTGCATAATGCGTCTCAGTGCTAATGGTTCCTAAGTCACTGTTTCCACAGCTGAGGTGGAAGGCAATCTGGCTGTTTTATCTCCTTTGGATCTTCAAATCCTTAACCTCGCTATATTTCTGTTGTGTAAATATTCACCAATTAGTTAAAGATCAAATTATTTCTTTAAATTTACGAGAGTAATTGCCTTGAAATTACTTAAGCTTTTCTTGGGATCTCTTAGCCCTATATTTACAAGGGACACCCACATTACTATTTATTGATCTTCTTAGCTGCTCAGAAGGCATGGAAGACGTTAGAAAAGAGGCCCAGGTAAGCAGGAGGAAGGGTCACAAAAGGCAGACTACTCCAGAGGAGGGCAAGAGGCATTTTAAACAAGGGGTGTAAACACGTTGGTTATGATTATTGAGACCAATTCTTTACAAGAAATGAAATTGTACAAAAGTCAATCAATCAGAGAATATATGTTAATAAACAATAGAACTGATCTTCGTTGTTCCTGTGTATTTTGTTACCGGTTTGCATGGAGAATATCAGGTGAGAAAGCCCTGGCCTGAAATGAGAGTGTGTTCTGAAGAAATTCTCCCTATAAGCATAATTAAGAGAGAATTTAGTTATAACGGTCTGGCGAGCTATTTCACAGGGTCTTTGTTTCTTATGAAGTGACATTTGAGAAAAATAAGCAAGAATTTTTCCTTTTAAAATATTAATCACATATGACTTTCCACTGTACGGAAAGTCTGTAACAGATTTAAATACCCCCGTCATTGAAATTGCACAAAATGAGTCGCTACCGCTGAGAAAAACCAAACAGCAAAGCAGAGAACAAAAGCCACTCCATATGAGGAGACTTTCTGAATTTCTCCCTTGTGAATTCTTGCAGTCACCCTGAGGATGGATATCATGCTCTGCTGTAGAGGGAAAGACTCAGGATTCCAGGGATGGCTGACCACTCTAGGTCACAAAGTTGCTGCAACTGAAGCTATGATCAGAACCCACTGCAAAGCTTGACAATGCCCCCTGGCACTGTGCTGCAAGTTCCCAGGATCAGGAGCATAGCTGGATGTGGGGTGGGGGGTACATTCTGGGTTACTGTGCATGGAAGCACTCTTCCTTCATATTGAAGAAATAAGACTTGGATGCATTTGTGTGTGTGTGTGTGTGTGTGTGTGTGTGTGTGTGTGTGTGTACCACCTAGTGTCAACTACTGATGGTGGCCAGCCTTGACTCTGGTCCTACTATCTGTTATAAAGACTCAGACAGTAGAAAACGGAGGACTGTTGGGACCGTCAAGTCAAGATGTCAAGTGTGCGAGCAAGTGATTTCTCTACATCAGAGAAAGAGCTCCAAGCTTCCGGGGCAGCAGCCTCTGCCAGCACCAAGTCCCTGGTAACACGGCGGGTGGAAAAACAGGATGTCTCACTGTGGTTTGACCCTAGAGAAGTTTTCTAATGATACGTCTATGATTGTAATAAGCATGGAAGTGCAGCCTGGAAATCAGTTCAGAAACAAGACTCGGTCAGAGGCCTTTCTCACACACACGTGCGTGGTAACACAAAGTCCATGGGGTGAAGGACAGCTGAAACCATATTCTCACCTGAGTTCACATTCTAGATTATAGTTCAAGCATTTCTGTCTTCGGGCTGTATTGAGGGTACATTTGATAGACTGAGACTATTTCAATGAAAAGATCTCTGGGGCTCCAGCCAATGTCGACTTGACTTGCTGTGTGGAGCAGCAGACACAGCCCAACTAGCATTGTGCAAATTTATAATGTTATTTAAAGTTGACAATTATGATTGGGCCACAGTGAAATCTGAAGCAGCTCAGAAGTAAGGCAGAGACTGAAGTGTGGGTTCGTTGCCTCCCAGCGGCCACTATCAAGTCACTGGAGCACGGGCGTGACCCTGAGAGTTCAGGTGAGGAGACTGCCTTCTTAAAGGTCCATTCAAACTGGAGAGTCCTCTGGAAAAACTCACTAATGTGCAGCCAACACTTTAACAAGTACTTTAAACGATGCTCTGCTCAGCTTTGAACGGATAATTGGCCCCATTCTTCCCTTCGCTGTGTCTGTGGCTCCCTTTGAAATCAATGAGCATTGCATATTCAAAAGGGACAGAGAACAAAGTTGTAGGTTGAATTAATGGGATAAAGGACTGCAGAGCCCTGAAAGCTTGTGCAATTAAATCGCGGTCTCACACAATTCTCCAGGGTCACCAGCAATTTGCTGGCCTAGGAAAGCCAGCCGACTTTCCTTTCAGAGGTGTCACAATTTATAGAATGCATTTCCTTAGACATCGACACATGGCCATTCTCAGTTCAGAATCTACCTTTTCATCCGGTCCCTTTAGAATTTGATGTCTTGGAGTTTGGGATACATTCACGCGCCCTTAGCCCCAGTTACAATCAGCAGTTACTACAGAGCCACAGCGTCCACTGTGAGGTTATATGCACGTGAGCACCTGTGACCATCTTCTTTGCCTATAAAAGCTTCATGCGACATACATACCACATAAATATGTTTTATTTACTGCATGTGTAAGACTTCATTATATACATATTTTGCTTCATTGTTTGCAGAAAGCTGTAACTAGCAAGGACTCTGTCATGCCCATCACTATGTCCTCAATATTTGATTTGGTTATAATTACCAAATATTGGTAATCAACAAAATATCTTTCCGTATGTTCTGGTGGATATTCACAAAGCCATAAGAATATCTCAATATTTGCCTAAGCAATTTCCCTTTTGAACAAAGAGAACAAAGGTATCATTTACTAACTTGCTTTTACATGTTAATTTCTCCCCCAAGTGCTTTCCTCTCCTGACGAATCCTCAACGGTGGAGTGGGATGCCGCGTTTTCTTATTTATTTATTTTTTTTATTTATTTTAGAGATATAAAATTGAAAGCTCTAGAGAGATTAGGTCATGTGCCAAAGAATGATCCAGAACCAGGAAGTATCAGGGCTGAGCTCTGAACCTTCTGACTCCCTTCCCCCTCAGTGGTTGGCTCTGGAGAGACAGGAAAACCAAATATGAGAAATACATTGATATTCAATCAACAGGAATGAGAGGTGACAATGCCGACTGACCTTGGTCTATGAATGAGCTGAAAGTGAGCATAGAGAAGGCAGGGGCTCGGGACAGCCTCTTCAGAAGTCCACAGGCAGCTGGAAGGCTGGCAGGTGACTGCGGATTGTGACAGCAGGAGCCCTCAAGCTGGGACCTCATGTGGCATACATGTCTCCATTTGCTTGGACAATTGTTGCCTATTCCAGACACACCAGTCCCTGCTCTTTGGTGGGCATGATCTCAGAGCCCAACATCCCTACACACTCAGGGTCCATGTCCCATGTGTCTCTCCCTGGTCCACCCACCCTGTACCATCTTACTTCCCTAAAAAGAGCATCCCAACCTCTTTCTGTCGTGTCTCAAAAGCCAGTCTCGTTCTCATCGTTCTTTGGACTTTATATGTGAAACTTGAACCTGGGTAAGGACCCCAGTTTTGGAGTCACACTTGGTGGGTAGCCAAGAGCAGGTTGGCTATCCGTGACGACTGTGCACCCTTACTGTATCTGATCTGGGCTTGCTGTACTGGCTAAGTGCCCTGATCCCTGGATGTCTCAGCATCACTCACTGGTCTGTGCTGGTCACGCTGGGGAGAGAAGAGACATTGCTGTGGAATCGGGATTGCGAAGGCATCTGTAAAGGGACAGGAGGAAGGACAGATCCTTCCACTGGTCAGCTCCTCTTCACCTGGTGTTGTGCTAGCTGAATCCTTTACCTGTGTCACTCCATCTGATCTTCCCATGGCCCCTCCTGGCCCCTTTCGGTTATCATCCTCATTGGTAGGATGGATAATGTGGCTTTAGGGCAGTTAAGCTCCTTTACTAAAGACAGCACTGCCTGAAGGGCTTGGGTGACTCTGGAGCCATCTCTGGGGATGTTAGTAAGGGGACATCTGAACAATTAGGTGATTGGAACTATGTTTAATCACCGGGGACAGATAGAACATCCTGTCTGAAGAGAGGTACAAGATCAGGAATCCATTAAAATACCGTTCTGTATACCGACTGCGGGTCAGCTTGTAAGGTACCTCTCAGTTGATCAGGCCTCACATCAATAGCTTCCCCGCTTTTGAGTACCACACTCTGGCCACAGTCACCGCTTCTTAGAGTCTTTACCATGTTCTCTCTCATTCCTGCAATGGGGAATGTGGGTCACTGGGAGAGCTGGGCAGTCCAGTGAGTCAGCCACAGACATGTGGTTACTGAGTGGCAGCAGCCGGCACTCTGTCCTCAGCCCCAGGCCCTTCCTGCCTTGGCTGCCCTCTCAGGTGGCAAAGGCCCTGGCATTTCCCTCTTGGCTAATATATGAAGAGGGACTGGCCTCCTCCAGCATTTTAGGTGGCTTGTGCCTAGACATTTCCCAGAGTTTTTACATACCCTGTGCATCATTGTGAAGCCCCCTAAAGCTATGTGACATTCCATGTAATCTTTCTGTTACTTATCAAGTTTCCGGGTTGCTTCTATTATAAATAATGCTGATTTGACCACCCCAGTTTATGAGTATTTGACCAAATTTCTGTTCGTTTTCCCCAGGCAGATTACTATGAAAAGCACAGAGCCTGTGAGTCAAGGCTCTTCAGAAACATAGTCCAGTTAGGTTTACAAGAAGGCCATCATCACAAGGCCTTCCACGTGTACAGGGACATTCAATGCTGAGATAACTTGGCCGGCTCAGGGTGTCACTATTATTTTGTTATGTATAATTGACTACTAATTAGACTATAGGAATCTCACTATTTTATTAGTTGTTACTTTATCAATTGCTTCTTTATGGTTTTTTTTTCTCTTGTGTATTGATATGCTAGCTTATCTTCATTGATTTTCATGAGCTTTTCCTACAACAAAACAATCATCTTTGTCTGTAGTGTTTCTCTGGCTTCCCTCTGGCTGTCCTTTGGCTCTTTTGATTAGCAAGAGATGGCTTCTAGAGCCAGGCTGCATGTCTCCTGCAGTTCTCCAAGCCAAATGCTTCCTGTTAAAGCCAATGGGTGGGAAGCAGTTGCAGTCAGAAGCATGAGACTGAATCATTTAATAGTCTTATGTTAGCACATGGTGTGGTGGTGTGAAAAACAGCAGAGAGGAAGCACACCATACGGGGCTCTGTTAAGGTATGCAGACGCAGGAAATGAGTCACGGACGACTTTCCAGGCTTCCAACTTTCCGACTGAGCACGCAGACGGGTCCCTGAGTATTAGTCTGCTGGGTAAGGAGGGCAAAGGGGTGGGGGCTGAGGGTGGGGCTGGCAAAGCAAAGGCCGGAGCACCCTGAGTTCAGTCCTCACGCTGGTAACTGCATATCTCTCATGCTGTCTGCACAGGGCTTGAGCAAGATGGGCCATCAGTGGGACGTCTACTTCCCCCACACCCATTGACTCTGTAGGTTAGCACAGTTGCTTGCTTCAATTAATTAACTGGGCCTCAGTTTTATCTCCTATAAAAGGAGCATGAGGCTGTGACGAGGAAATAAAGTTGCTCTCATGTTATAGATGAAGAAACAGGCACAAAGAGACAGAGGAATTTTTCTGGAGTATCACACCCGGTCACTGTGCTTAGCTCAGAAGCCAGTGAGGGAATGAATACGGATGCAGTCTGTGGGGACTGCCAAGAGGGCGCAGCATGGAGAGCACTTGCCCATAAGCTTGAAGACCCCCCCCCCCAAAGAACCCACATAGAGGCGGAAGGGGAGGACCAGGTCCACATAGACGCCCTCTGACCTCCCATATGTGCACCATGGACCCAACCCCTACATCACACACACATGCAATAAAAAATTTGAAAAAATATGAAATCAACTTGTTCATTTTGATGAAAATATTGCTATATTCAGTATCTTAAGAACAAACAAAACAAAACAAAACAACAAAAACCTAGCATCCAGGACTAGAAATTAAAGCACTCAAGGTATGATACTGTCAGTGGCCTTTCCCTGCTGTGTTGGGTGTGGTGGTTTCTCAGATCTGAGCACTGACAACAGGCAGGAACACTGGTGTGACAGGAGGGAGGAGGGGAGGGAGGACGGGAGTGTGGCTCAGTTCCTGGACATCGTGGCCAGAGGCTTGGAGGTGGAATGGGGCGTGGCTTCTCTGGATGGGGCAGATGGGCACTGGAGAGAATCACTAGTCTAAAGAGCCTCTCAACATGACTCTTGAAGTAAGAGGCCCATGCATGGGGACAAAGGACAAGCCTACGTGTGTTAACCACACCCCTGCCCCTGGCTCACAGCCCTGACCCTCTCTCTGTAGAGGGCTTTCGTGGCCCTGTGGTCTTGTGGATGGAAACAGTTTGGGAGAATGTTCTGGCCGTCACCTTTGCAGCTGGATTTAGATGCTTCTGTTGGACAGCGGGTACTAAAGCATCAGGCAAGTTGGTCGGGGGGGCATTAGTAGTGCCAAGCCTTGCCTGGAGATAGGATGCCAGGCCCTCGTGGTCCCCACCCCATCCCCACAGGTGGTAAAACCCAGCCAGAAGCTGACTTTCCATTTATTTACTCTCTCCCAAGGTCCACAGAGCAAGAAGGGACTCACCTATCCTGGGTTCTTCCATTGGCTTCATTTAGGGAAGACCATGTTTAATGATGCTTAAAGTATCCTTTGGTCCCCATGATCTCTGCTTAACTACATTCTAAACAGAAATATACATTTTAATCAAAAATTAAACTCACTCAGTATGGTTTTTTGTTCTTTCCCAAGGCAAGATGATTCTCACTGGAAGTTCAAGAGCATCACTCTGATATTGTTTGACACTTGTGTGACTCGTCTCTTCCCTTTTTAAAAACTCAGTAAAGTGATAAAACTTCCTGATAATGTGTAGCTGTCTCCTCTCTTCAGCACACCTGGAGTCTTCCGGGCAGATGCTGTTGGAGGGCTGCAAGCAGTGAAGGGTTAAACTGGAAGGACACAGGCCCAGCTTTTGAGGTCCCTGCATGCCGAGGCACTTAGCCTTTGTCCTATGGTTTGTGTAGGGTGGCCTTGGTGAGTCTTAGAAACCAGTATGTGTGATCAAAAACTGGAGTGCAGTCCTGGTTTCCAAGGTGGAAAAGCCTTCTCTGTGTCTTACATATAAAGAAATGGAGACAAAGGAGATACAGAGATGAGATGCTAAGAATATAAGAGTTACTGAGCGGCAGACCTGACTGAGAACTGCACCGCAGCTGACTTCTACACCGGCGACTGAAAGAAACAAAGAAAACCGGGCAGGGGACTGCACACACACACACACACACACACACACACACACACAGAGAGAGAGAGAGAGAGAGAGAGAGAGAGAGAGAGAGAGAACTAGTTCAGTATTAAAGTCTGGAAAGATTTGCTTGAATGGGGCCATTTTCTTACAAAAATAAAAATTCTGAATCCAAGTATGGTAGTGTAAACAGAGAGATAACAATGGGAAGAAAATGTATGTGAAGAGACCCACCCAGACCCTCTCTCTTCCTCTCACACAGCCAGAGCCCCACATGCTCTGCTCCCTCACACCAAAGTTTTATTTCACAGAAAAATATCAAGTGAATCAAGGAACTTCTTTATCATTAGGTTTAAGAGAAAAGCAGTCAGTGGAGGAGAGGTGGCCAGCGAGAGGCAGAGTGTGTGTCCATCAGGGAGGTCTTGGGGAGCCGTGAGATGAGTGGACAGATGTTCCTCTGAGCGTCTCCCACTCACAGAGTGCACTTGGCTGCTGCTCAGGTATCCTGAGGAATATATTCACCCGGAATTGACTAAGTGTGTCCATGGTGGGCAGAAGCGTATCCCTTGTCCACTCTGTAGGTGCACGCACTGATCCCTGGGACTTGCCTGGCAAAGGGACAGCTATAGAGTTGACTAAGGTAAATACCGTGAGGTGGAGAGACAAACCCACATTGTATGGATCGGCTCAGATAACCACAGAGGTCCTTACAAGCGGAAGGAGGAGGCAGAGGCAGGTGAGCCACTCGGAGCCAGACATTGATGGCCGTGAGGATGAAGGAAGGAGGTTGTGGGTCAAGGGACACAGGAAACTTCTAATGCTGAAGGACAGGGACAAGGTCACGCCTAAGTGCTTAGGAGCTGGAAGCTGCCTTGAGACCTCACAGCAGCACCAGGAAGCTAGCACAAGCTCTACCCTAAGAACCCAGCTAGATCAGAGAGGAGCCGCAGATCTGGTCTGAAGACTTGTAGAACCTGGGGTTTCTGCTCCCTGCTTCCTGTAGGAAACACTTCATAGAGTCACCAAGTCAGAAAACAGAGAGAACAACACATGGAACCCAGGGAGAAGACAGCACAGATGCCTCCTCTGCCCCATTCAAGGTGCCTGCCTGTGCACAGAGAATCAGGCATCCTGCTAGTTTCTGAGGGCTAAAATGAAGTAAGTCCTGACAAGGTCACTTAATGACCTTGAGAGGGCCCCTCCACGTTCCATTTCAGAGAGTCAAACGCACTCATGCTAATTATTATTTTTATCATGAAATATTCGAACATTAAAAATAATGTTATTGACAATGGTCAACATACCTATGAATTCTCAGGAAGTCACATTAACCATATAAATTATTTACAAGTATATCAAAATGTTTACAAATACTAAATTTAACAATAAAATTGGTGTTATATTTTTAGAAACATTTTGTTTCCAGTTTGAAGATTTTCAAATTTTGGAAAAAAACTTTTATCTCAGTGCTGAAGTGGAAACTTCTAGTTTCTTTGGAAAGTTAGTTATGCCAAATGACGTTTTGCTGGGGCACACAGGTGGAAGGATGTTTTGCTGGAGATGACACAGGGAAGAATGTTTTTCTGAAGCAAACACAGAGGAAACAATGCTTTGAGATAGCAAACATGTGAAAGGACCCGGGATGAAGGAGAACATGTATGACTCTACAGACAGGAGGAGACAAGCACTGAGCATTGCTTTGGTTTGTTCCGCCTTGCTATTCTTCCCTACTGACAAGCATATATTGGTTCACCTTACATAGAGCTATTGAGCACAACTTGTAGTGACACAGCCATTGAGAGCTACTTGCCCAAGAACTGCTTGTGAGGTTCCTGTGGCAGCTTGCCCCTTCAGCAGCCTTGCCTCAGGCTGGTTGGGAAGCCTAACGGTTCCTTCAGCATTGAACTACAACTGCTGGTTCCTGCCTGGTGTCTACCTGCCTACAGGACTGATCTGCAGCTTCAGAGTCGTATTTGGTGATCGCTATGGGACTGAACAGCTGCCAAAGAAGATCAAGCTCGCCCCTGAAGAACTATTGCTGAACTGGACCACTCCCACATCTCCTAATGACTTTTCCCTTCAACTCCCTCTGCTGGGCGGTGGGCTAGAGGAGAGGTTGAACCCTTATTAAAAGTAGGTTGCAAAAAAATTTATGCCTCTACTCTCAAAACAGTTTCATAGGCCAAGGACCTTTGCTCATAGTTCCTGATTTGGGGGGGAGTGAAAGCTTCCTCCTACATACTTATCTATTGTTGAGCCAAAGTCCTGCGTACCCAGGCTAGCCCCAAACTCCCTTTGTAGTCAAGGGTAACCTTGAGCTCCTGATCTCTCTTCCCTTACCTCCCCAGTTTTGGAATGGCAGGCATGTACCTCCTGGTTTATTCAGCACTGAGGATCAAGCCCAAGGCTTCATGCATGTGAGGTAAACACTCCACAAACTGAACCGAATCCCTAGCCTGGTGGAAATGTCTCGATGGGTGAAATATCATCGTGCCATCTGCCACTGGCTGAGTTCAACGCCGGGGCATTTCTTTCCTATCAGACACATACCACAGAGAGAAGAGCTGAAGTGATGACAGGAACTCGGGCACACAGATTCTAGTGGTGAATTCTGGTGGATTCAGTCATCTTGTGACTACAATTCTCTTTTCCAGGAGGGGAGATGTTCTCATCAATGGGTGTTAGCATTGTGCCAGTATCAAAGAATAGATAGATATGGGGCCTAGTGCTCCAAACTTGGCTGAACCCTTAGGAGCTGTGTGACTTTGGCCAGGTCATTTCAACATGCTGAGTGTGCTTCAAATCCCTCTTGTGTAAGAGGCAGCAACACCCATCTCAGAAGATTAGAAAATGATGGGATATTTACAAGCACTCACAACAGAGACATGAGTGCATCAGACAGTTCCTATACACGCACTACGACTTAAGCAAGTGTTTGTTTAGAATGTGCTGTGTGGAGCTGTGCAGTCCTCACTGCAAGGAGGGACAGGAGGATGCAACTCCCATCCTAAGCCACTCATATTCTGAAGGAAGGCCTGTGCTGGTGTAACAATGTGCACAGTATCAGAAAATTGAGAATAAATTGGTTAATTCTGAAAGTAAAAACTGTTTTATTCAGTAAGGGCAAAAGTGTTCAAAATAATTACTGTTCCCCCAAATATTGAAAAATAAAATTAATGACCACATTCATGAAGGGTTGGATTTTGTGTTATGCAATCCTCTGTGGTTATTTTACACAAAGATGTTTGTAAGAGAGAAGGTGGCAAACAACACTGAGAGGGTGCCCTGCCAAGCACTTCTAAGATTTTCTCATGTAACTCAATGGTCTGCAGACTATGAGGTCTGTATGATCTTTGTATGAGTTCTCTGAATCTCAGATACGTGATGGTACAGGGGAATGCAAATCTGGGAAAACCTCTCAGGCTTAAAGCCAATTTGGTTCTTGCTGAAGCAGAGGTTTTCAAGTTGTTTGTTTTTTTTTAAAACAAACAAACAAACAAACACAGCTTTAACATAAATTTGTGCACTGTTAAATGCATTGTTTTATTAGTGGAAGCATAAGTTATGGTTTTCATGTTTTAAACCAATTACTGTGATAACTGTAAACATTTATTTATTATAAAGCCGATCGATGAGAACAATGTGGCTTTTGTGCTGAACACGGAAATCTGACCCTGTAGTTACGGTCAAGCTGTTTCTAGCTGTTCTGGTCCTACTGTTGAAGACAACTCTGCTTTGTACAACTGCACATTAAACGGATTTTAAATAAGTCCTCTTGGAATCCAGTTCATTCTTCAAATAGGCAACTCGGATGCTCAGAATCGGAATTAAAGTCTATTTGATTATTATGAATACTTATCCAGCATTTCTTTGTGTCAGACAGAGGTGCTGGGTGCCAGGGACCCTAGGGTACATGTGACCATGATTCCTAGCCTCAGGGTGAGTGGAAGTCCTGGGGAGTTGAACACTGACAGGTTGATTTTTCTCCAGGGTGTAACTGGACAGTGTCTAGCTAACCTCTATGGAAAGGTCTGTCTTTGCTGAGTGTCTCCTCATATGGCATGGGTTATGGGCATCTGGCACAGAGTGGCTAGCATCCTGGGAAACCGTAATTGTGACTTTACCCCCTTGCCTTTCCTCACATGCAGTGGATCTTGGCTATTGTTGCTAACCCTGAGGACTAGTGTATTTACCTTAGTGCCTGTGAACTGGTAAATCCAAGGTCAGGATTGTAGAGATTCTGACATTCTTACAGACTTCTAGATACTTTCACATTAGAAGTGCAGTTTGTAGGACACTGAAGGGAACATAGTATCCACCCTAGCAGTACTGCTGACACTCAGCAGTATGCAAGAGTGGACAGAATGAACTCTGCGTTTCATTTCTTAAATTTAGTCCATTAGACAAGAGATTCTGATTACAGACTTTATTTTCTTTTACAATCATTTTAAAGATGAAAAATAGACTTAACTATATCTTTAGGAGCTGGAAAATGATTTGCTTTTGAAGTTGGGAATCTTCACAGCGGCAAACAATTCGGAGAGTGAACTCTACAACCTGGCTGTGCTGAGCTCTGGAAGCAAGACAGCATAACATCTGGGAGAAGGACAAACGTACAAATGTGTGCATAGCCTTGGGGCTGAAAGTAGAGCTCTCACCCTTAGTCCCCGACACCCACCAGTGCTCCCGTGATAACTCTCCAAGGAACAGCCCTGGGCACTGCAGGAACGGCAAGTAGGAACAAGACTGTCCTGGCAGGTTCTGGGGTAAGAACCATACTTCAGGTGGTGTGATGGTTTGAACATGCTTGGCCCATGGAAAATGGCACTATTAGGAGAAGTGACCTTGTTAGCGAAAGTGTGTTATCCTGTAGGCAGGCTTTGTGGTCTCCTAGTGCTCAAGCTCTGCCCAGTGAGGAAGAGAGTCCCCTGCTGGCTGCCTACAGATCACAGTCACCTCCTAGCTGCCTTCAGATCAGAATATAGAACTCTCAGCTTCTCCTGCACCATGTCTGCCTGCACGCTGCTTTGATTCCCACTATGATAACGGACTGAACCTCTGAACCTATAAGCTAGCCCCAATTAAATGTTTTTCTTTATAAGAGTTGCCTTGGTCATGGTGTCTGTTTACAGCAGTAAAACCCTAAGACAGGTGATAACAAAATGGCTGGGGGTGGGCAGATCCCTCTGTTGGCATCATGTCTATTGCTGCTGAGGTTCATCTGTGCAAGGGCAGTTGTGAGACTTCCACAGCAGGTAACTGACTCGAAGACTAGCCACTGGTCTGTCCAGAGCTTTCTCAGAACCACACCCCACTTCCTTCCCCGTCACTCTTCCTTGACCCTGCCCTTCACACCCTGTCAGAGCTCCACCAGCTTGCTTACTTCCTCACCCTGTCTCAGTGTCTGCCCTGGGGAAAGGCAGAGCTGACATTAATAATGTCGGGGGGGGGGGAATGAAAGGATTTTTTGTTTTTAAATGCAAGGTTCATACGGAATGATAATTGGGACCCAGTAACATTTACATTTCCCCCCTATTCCGTCTTCAAACCCCAGGTTCTTTTAAGAACTACCTCACAATACTAAACAGGGAAAACTTTTAAAAGCATTCTAACTGTGAGGGGGGAGAAAGATGATTTAGGGAATTCTGGCAAAAGCAATGAAGGCTGAGCTGGAATCCAAGATAAACGAGGGTATTAAAAGGAGAGAGCCGTCCAGCCACCGTGTGCCCTGGTGGATGTGGAAGCATGCTTACCCGGCACACGTGTGTGGAGACCATGTTTGGATTCTGTGCATTATATAACTTTGAGGCAAGGTCTCTCACTGAATCTGGTGCTCAGTGTTTTAGCTAGGCTGGCTGCCCAGCCAGCTCTAGGGCTGTGTGTGTCCGCCATGAAGACCTGGGGTTATACAGGTGTGGCCGGCCTCAGCTGTCGTGTAGGCATGCAGGGTTAGGGTTTGAT
>JADRCH010000089.1:3035466-3049427 GCA_019843965.1 Rhynchomys soricoides
GCAGGGTTAGGGTTTGATTCACGTGGCCGGCCTCAGCTGTCGTGTAGAATCTGGGGCTCTGCGCTCAGGTTCTGACATTTGTGCACCAGGCACTTTATCTGTGAATTTACCTTCCTAGTTCCTTAGTCATTTTTTTTTTTTTTTAATGTGGAAAAGAACCTCTGAAGATAAGCTGGGGATGGTGGCACATGCTTCTGGAAGGCAGATGCAGGAAGAGAGGCACGGGCTCAAGGTCATTGTCCATTCCAGAGCCAGTCTCAAGCCAGCTTGGGCTATATGACACTGTCTTTAAAAAAAATAAAACAAACAAGCGAATGAATGAATGAATGAATGACATAGAAGAAAGAAACTCTGGGTAAGGGCTTTGATTTTTGTTTGTTTGTTTAATTTGCTTCCAAAGAAGGTTGCAAGTAATTTTCTGAGGACAAGGATTCGTCATAGTTAAGAAAGGAAGCAATCAGAGTAGAAAAATATCCCAGAAGTCCTTTCCAGGTCAGTATGAATAGCAACAACATTCCAGAGAGAGTGCCAACCCATCACGGGGCAGGAGAGACTTGGAGGCAGGAAAAATAATGCTATCGAGTGTGAATTTTTGCAGCTAAACGGAAAGTCGGGCCAAGAAAATGGAGGGCAGGAGAGACGGAAGGAGAGGGTTGCTCTGTCTTTGAAGTGCGTTTTCAAAGGCTAGAAACCAAATCTGAACTTGATGCCTACCAGATGTAAAATGAACGAATGTGTCAACATTAAAAGCAAGCAAACAGATGAAAACAGAACAGCTCACGAAAGAGAGCACCCTGAACTGCTCACACTTTATACACTGGCCCTTGGGCAGCTAACCCAAGGAAACAGTAAAGGAGAACCACCCCCAATTTGTGTCTGATTATGCAGAACTAGAGTGAAAAACTTTCATACGGGGTGCCTGGGGCGCCAAAAGGAAGGCAGGTGCAGAGAGCTGCTCAAGTCAGAAGCTCTTTCCAGATCTTCAAGAGAAAAGCCTGATGCTGTCAACCCCACCCCCAACTAGACTCTTCTGTTACAGTGTTGCAGGTAACTAATTTCCTGCTCTCACCTCTGCCTTTAGGAGCTGGTCTCCAAGGACTGTGCTTCAAGAAAGCCATGTCAACCAACATCCCCCTCCCCCACTTTTCATTACTGAATTCTTTCTGTAAGCTATGTCATCCCTGTTAAGATAGCAAATTCACATCCAGTTGGTTTCCGAACGAAGAAAGTGCCTCAAATTATCCTTGATTTTCTTCAATATACAAACAAGCAGAAAGTGTGTGTGTAAAACATGGAGCTGATCATGTGAACTCCAGAGTGAGTACTTCCTGCCACTCCACTTCCTAGGACAGCTCCACTCACCCCTACACAGGCATCTCTCTCCTCTTAGCGTTAATGGGAATCACTCTGCTGTATCAAAGGGAGAATAGGCTCCTTTGTCTTTTTAATTAGTCCTATAAAACAATAAATGAACACACTATGCAAGTTCTATCTAGAAATAAATTTTGGCTTTCTGTACTATGTTGCTTTAGAAAAAAAATTTTTTTTTTATAAGAAGATAATATGTAGTTTCCTGGTTGGACACTAGCTAGGAACTAGACCCATAAAAAAGTACATCAAGATTAAAGGGATAATAGGTAATTTTGTTCTTCAGTAAGAGGCTGTTGCTGAGATTGTCTGCAGAACTCGGGCAGAATACAAAGCTTAGAGAGCCTGTTACGAAGAAGCAATTGCAACCACAATTTAATGGAGGACAGAAAAGCAATTAACAGTGTAAAGTCACTGGTGCGAAGGATAGGCCTCCAGTTTAGAGTCTTATTAAAACAAAGGCTGGTACAACTTGATTATAATGAGTGAAGTTGAAAGATCTCCAAAACAATCTCTGCGTGCAGATGTGGGAAAGAAAACATCATTTACCCCATTATTATAGTTCAGCCACAGAAAGTGTGGGTAGCACTGGCTTGGTTTTTATTTTATTTTTTAACTGAGGGAGCTTTGAACCAAACTGGGCATGAGTTGACTGCCGGCCAGGCCTGGGGAGGGTTAAGGGTAATCTGGGAAACCTTCTGTCATTACTACCTAGTGGGTTTTACTCGCTCAGCCCCACTGCCTGACATTGTTAATCTCCCCCCTCCCCCCAAACAACGCCACTAAGAACGTTTCAAAGACTAGTATAAAACTGGGCTTTCGTCTGTGGCACACTGAACTGTACCCAGGCTCTGGTTCAGTATCTCAAGGTGAGCAGTGAGGAATATGGCAGAGGAGCAGTAGGATCAAAAGACTAAACAACAACAAACTAGACCCCCAGCCCCAACAAACTAAGCAAACAAGGAACACAGCCCGAAAACCCGCCATGACTTAACAGGCATTATTCTGATTTATTGGCTCCCTTAAACTGGCATAACGCATCCTTTAAAAATAGGTTTTTAAAGCACAGGTTAACTAAAATTTCAGTTAAGCACACACTATATTTTTAATAAAAATAGACTTGAATAAAACTCGATTTTCCTTCAATTTTTAAAGAATAATTTTATATTTTACAAGCCACTTAATAATCTACGGATGCATATTTTATGAATTAAGACATGCTTGCTGCTATTTTTAATGGCACTGTTTCATGTGCTCATGTGAGATAAAATGTTGTGTTAAATTAAAAAATTATAACCTAGTGAGATAAGAGTTAGTTTTATTGTTGTTGTTGTTTTTTGTTTGTTTTTTGTTTTTTTTTTTATTTATAAAACTTAAGACCAAGACATCATGAATTGGCTGTTACAAAGATGAAGGTGTCAGCTCAGCACTACTGAACTCCTGAACTACTCTGTTGAGTTGCACAGAGGAGACCATGTCTTCTTTACCATGATCTTACACTAGGTGTATGTACAATTGGAAGGTAAATAAGTATGTATGCTTGTGTGTGTGTGTGTGTGTGTGTGTGTGTGTGTGTGTGTAGACCTGAAGCTGATACTGGGCTTCTTCTTCCAGTGTTCTGGCTTTATTTTGAGGTGTAGTCTCTCACTGAACTTTGGGCTTCCTGATTTGAGCAGTCAGCTTCTTACCAGAATTCTCTGTCCCTGCCTCCCTAGTGCTGGGGTTACAGGTGGCCACCACGGGGGTCTGCATCTATGTGGGCACTGGGCATCCGGCTTGGGTCCTCACACGTGTGCAGCATGCATTTTAAGCACCAGCACTGTCTCCCACGCCCACAGTCGGAACATAGCTGTAGCTCTGATGTGCATTTCATGGATTACTAATGAAAGCAGCTACCGTGTATGCTCACCGACTAGCAGCATTTCCTCTGCTGGAATGCCTGATCAATCTTTTGAATGGGTTTAGATCCCAGCTTAGTACTGAATGACCAAGCAAGCACTCGGTCCACACTGCTTCAGTGTCATCCATATGATGGGGGTAAGACAGTACATGTGTCATAGGGATGTTGTGAAATTCAGTGTGCCAGTACCGGTAAAAGGCTTACTATGGGAGCTGACCTACTATGAATATTAAAACTTATAAATACTATGCGTAAAACTTTTAAACATTTTTATCTCTTCATTCTATACACGGCCTTCTGACATCTCACCTTACCTTTCAAAGTAACATTTTTAATCTATGAGGCATTACTTCTGAGTCATGAGGCAAGGTGGGGCTCAGTTGCAGTTTTCTTTCCACACAGATGAACAGACTCTCATTGCCAGTTTTTGGAAAGCACACCTCCGTTTGACTTTTCCGCAGACCCAGCTTCGTCATGAATTAGAATTCTAGATGTCCCGCCTTTAAAAACTGGACCATGTACTGGCCTTGTGCTGACATCACAGCTGTCGGTAACACATCTGAGGTTTCTCAAGCAGGTGAGCCTTGGTTAGTTCTGACTTTACACTCACGACTCTTAAGAGTGCATAGACATCTGCTTTCTTGAGAAGAAAACTGTCTTCTGATTAGACCAGGTGACTACTCCCTCCTGCCCTTTCCTCACTGACTCGGTTTCGTGTCTGTGGTAAAAATACCCTGACAAGAAGCAACTGAGGGGACAGAGTACTTACTTTGGTTCACAGGTCCAGGATACAGTCCATCATACTAGGGAGGTCAGGGTGGCAGACGCTTCTAGTAACAAGTCACGTGACATCCACAGTCAAGAGCAGAGACAGAATGAAGGCATGCCCACTGACCGTCCAGCTCATCTTTACTCTTAATCATCCAGGACCCAAATCTAAGGGACGATACCAGCCACAGTGGCAGGGGTCTCCTCATGTCATTCAGTGTAATCGAACAGTACCCAGAAGAGCCTGCCGGCCATCCTCTTCTACGTTCTCTCTCACTGAGACTCTCTTCCCAGGTGACTTCAGATTGTTGTGTTGATAACCAACACTGACAACCACTGATCATTTAAAAAAATCTCATTGTTTTCTAAAGAAATTATTTATTACAGTATATAAAAAAAATAGAAAAAAAAGGAACGTGTAAACAATGTCCCGAGACCCACGTCTCAAGGTACTCACTATTTAGAGAAAGTTCTGCCTTTCTTCTGAAGTCTCAACTTGTATGCCAGCATGTTGTATATCAATTTATGGTTTATATTAAAATTGTCACATGTTTACCTTGTTGCTTTCCTGCTCAGCTTTGTGGCGCTCACAGAGCTGCAGTTCTGTAATATGTAACACAAATATTCTCCACATTTGCATGGCACATCGGAGGTCAGGGGTCACCAGCTACAGACCTGCTTCATAAGTGGTCTTGTTCCAGGACTTGTATAACTTCCAGTGAAAGTAGAGACCGAGGAAGAGAGAAGAGGAGACACGTGATGGCTCCTAATGTTTCTTGACCAGCAGCTGTCATTAATGGGTGTGGTGCACACTGTGCACAGACTTCCAGGCACACAGCAAGAGCAAGGTGCAGAACCCTCTCTTGGGGAGTGGAGGTAGACAATGGGGGAATGGCCTCCAGACAACACACATGTCTTATTTTCAAGTTTGGTAGTCTGTGTCCTCCAGTTCTAATTTCTCTTCCAGGAAAATCAGAAATCAGGTTGCCCGGCTTAGCATTCCCTCATGTCAACACATAGCTGTTGCTCAGGGCTGCCGTGTCCTAGAGAAAACGTGTTTCCATTTGCCACAGTCACCATCCTTCCCTTCTGTCTCACCAACCAGTCACTTCCCTCACAGAACAGGTTCCATGACCTATGCAGACATTTAAGCCCTTGGCAGTTATCCAGACAAACTACACCTCTGAGTAACACTGAAGACTATTCTAGCCTTTCATCATTACATATTATTATTAACGTTCCGAGTGCGTGTTCAGATGCATCTAATTGCTGAGAGACCAGTAGAGACAGTTCACATTTCACTAAAAAGTGGTCAGACCGTCTCTCTAACAATGCAGAGTGTTCATTTCCTTAAACGCTCCGGTGTTCTTAAGGTAGCAGCAGCACTGAGGGGATCCTCACAGCCCTCTAAGGTGACATGCCTATAAACTTCCCATGTTTGGTTTCTTAGTGTCATGTGTCTGACAAATTAATCAGGAGCCTGTCTGTTGGGCGTATTGACTGTTATATTTTAATAAACACCACAGTTTGCCAAATATAGAATGCATCGTCATGATGACAGCCACCAACACTAGTCTGTGCTTTGTGAGTCTTCCTCATGAAATGTCTACAAAAATATTTACTTGTGTTGTCTTGCCCTGTGTGTGCCCACCCGTGCAGGCCTACATGCGTGAGTGCCTGTGCCTGTGGAGACCAGAGGACAGTCTTGGGTACTATTCCTCAGGAACTGACCACCTTGTGATTGAACCCCAGGAATCTTCCCTCTCTACCTCTCAAGTTTGGATTGTAAATGCTGCCAGAAAATCTGATTTTTTTTTTTTTTTTTTTTAATCATCGTGGGTCCTCCAGACTGGGCCCAAGTCCCTGTGAGCACGTTACTGACTGAGCCATTTTACGGCCTCTGTTCCATCCTGATCTAGCACCCACATGCATGTCCTTTTATAATTCACTATTTGAGACATCCAGAAGTTAATTTAAGCTGTGATCTCAAGTGGTAATTTTTGAACATCAGCTAGCTGCTGGTCTTCATACTATCCTGGAACAGTCATCCTTAGGCCATTTATTTACAGTCTTCATTATTGTGCTAAATTACCGTAATTATTTGTGCCTATTTTTGTATTCTTTACTGATTAACTTGTTCTGACTTCATGTGGCTTTAACTGCTATAGTTTAATGGATTAATATCTAGAACAATTCTTCTTCTTCCAAATTCTTTCACTATGATTTCCCAAGGATTTTTACTAGATATTTTTTTATTGTTGTTTTAAATGAACTGACAGCCATTTTTTGAGGCATCCTTCCTGTGCCAGCTAGGCTGGTTCCTTTATGCTGTGAAACAGTTTAATCAGCATAAGCAATTTTATTTCCTCAAGGTTTACGAGAATTCATTTGTAAAACCAGCGGCTTTTTTTTTTTTTTTTTTTTTTGGATACCAGGATGGTATCACTAAGTGGCTTTTAAAACGTTATCCTGTGATTATTGGTCAATTGACAGCTTCCATCCTAGTCTATGACATCCTTCATTATTTGGAAGAACAATATAGGCCGCGTCACAGGATAGCATCTATACACTGTATCGGGGTACAGCATGTTCTGGCCCCCATAAGCTACTTTTAACCAATTTTCTGGGTGTTTAGGGAAATCACAGGAGCAGTGTTTGATAGCAGTGACTGTTGCTGATGGATGTGGGAGGAGTTACAGGTAAATGGGAGGGTGACCGTGATAAAAATATATGGCATGAAATATTTAACAAAATATTGCATTTAAAAAAGAATCTAACTCAACCACTCCGACAATCCAACAATAGTCAATGTCTTGGTAGCTACTTCAAAATCTAGTTTTCTTTTGGATATTCTTTCTAGCACATTTACATCCTGCATTTTTTGAGAAATCTAGATAAATAGTAATTTTATTGAACAGATACATTTCCTTGGGTCCTGCCTATCTATATACACACACTGTGCCTGTCTGTAGACACACACCATGTCTGTTTATACACACACACTGTGCCTGTCTGCATTACATACACCATGACTGTCTGTAGCTAGTTTCCAGGTTGAATTTTTGTGGTGGTAAATTTAAAGTATCGCTTAGTGGATAGACAGTGACAGGTACCAGCGCATTCCTGAACCGGGCTCGTGGTTTAGAAAATAGCAACACAGTGGGAAAGCTACGCTTCAGTGCCTGGATGCCTATGAAGAAAAAGTCTACCCACGATTTCAGTCCTAAGCCTCCAACTACTCTGTGGACAGTGGAATGTCAACGCTCCCTTCTTGGGCATCTTCAATCATAAGTGATGCTGCTTGGGATAACTGGTTCCGGGTCATTTATGGACAAGGCTCTAGAACAGGCCAGGAGTCAGCTTCCCCGACCCCTGAAGTTTTCTTAGAATTCTCACTCCTGTTTCCCCTTTATTTCCTCGATGTGTTAGTCAGCTTACTGTTACTACATCCAAACACCCAAAGCAAGCCACCTAGAGAGAGGAAGGGTTTCTTTGGCCCACAGTTTAGGTGGTTTTAGTTCACTGTTGGTTGCTGTGTCACAGAGGAGGAAATGGTGGGGGAAGCTGCTTACACTGTGGAAGCAAAGAAACGGAAGAGGAGAGGCTCTTGGGTAGCAGTCACTTCCTTAAAGGAAGCTCTACCAACTGACCTCCCCCCTCTAGGCCTCAGTATAAAGGTTTCGACACCCGGTGACACCACAGGTTGAGGGCCAACCGTAAACACACAGGCATTATAGAAAAAACCCCAGCACTGTGGAGACACAAACTCCACCTTCATCCGTTCATTCCTGAAAAACAGGTTATAGCTTCCATTGGGTTCTTCTGTTTGCTTAGTTGACCTTGTCAATTCTGGGACCAAGGAAAGGCTCTCCTTGAACCCACCACATCTGCCATGCCCGTCTGTACTCGGTCGGCACTGTGGGTCTGAAGAGGCACACTCCTAAGGGAGGCACGTTTTATGCCGGTCTCCTGTCTCAACTGCAGACCTTCCATACCCAGCATTGTGCCTGTGGCTAACACCCTCACCTCTGAACGGTCTCTAGAAATGGCATGGGTCTTGGGTTCTAGAGTCGGGGCCAGTGAGCCTTCTCCAACACTTTTCCTCTGTGCTTTTGCTGATCCATCATGTGCTCAGTAAAACACAGAACTGTCCACTGGACAGTTGACCCATTCCTCCTCGGAAGAAAAGTAAGATACACGGAAGAAAACACACTTTCTGGTGTGCATTTCATTGTATCCCGCAGACCATCTTTTCGGTTATACATCAGTTTTTCAGTCGGTGACCAGACAGGTGCTCTCGCAGTTATACAGACCCCTTTAAGCTACAGAGCTTGCAAATACAGAGTTTTGCTCTTTATTCTATATCCTACTCTTTAAAGGTCTTCGCAAACTCTTTCAAGGTCCACCATAACCATCTACCGTCAAACTTTCTAATTCTTTCTCCTTTACTTTACCTGGCGGCTGGATGAGTCATGGGACCACAGTCTCCATGTCTTAAACATGCCTTTCCCATCTCAGGCTCACTATCTGGAAATGCATCCTTTGCTCTCATCCACATGACACTGACTGTGTGGGTAGCAGTGGCTTCTGAGCTGCTGGGTACGCGGTCATCCGGTCCTATTCTTCTCTCTCCGTTCTTGGAGCACTGGTACCCAGCAGACCATGTTCTTCCTCCTCTTTCCCAAGGTTCTCCAACAAACACATCCGGAGAGAACTCACCAGCAAGTGTTAAAAGGTAATCTGTCTTGATGGAGTTTCAAAGTATTAATATGCTCTTAATATTAACAACCTATGAAACAGCATTTTATTAGGCTGTGGAATATTTGATTAGATCACTTCATTAGAACGTGGAGTAATAAAATCAGTGGTGTGACTACAATACAGAGGTGCAAACAGGTGTGCAGAACGCGCTAATCTCTCCTTGTCCCCAGTAGTGTCAGTATTTCCTGATTGTGAATAACTTCCCTGTGTCTAAATACGTTTTGTAAGATGCTTGCTCTGACTTGCTGAAGGAACCTAGGTGTCCTGCAGCTCCCCTAATACACATACTGTAGAGCTTAAGTGAGTAACTAGTGATACCCACTTTCAATGTGTTCATAGTCTGACACAATTATGAGCATGAAGCTTTGTAGCTACGGATTCATTATTCTTGAGGTAACAAGAAAAGCAGTATATTGAAGTTTTAAAAAAAAGACTTTCTGTATATATTGAAGCTATTGATAGCTACACAGGACAGAAAAATCTAATACTAGAGGTACAAATTAGAAATCACAAAAAGAAATGAAGGCGGTTTTAAGAAGCTATACTTGTGGAAATTGTAAGCTGCCTTTTTTAGGTAGAGTCTGATGCTGCAGGTCATCACACTCCCTCTGTGAGGAACAGTAACTGACTGTAATACCAGCCTTGTTGCCTGGTGTCAGAATCAGCAGCCAGTGCAGCAGGAGCCCTCCAAAGAACTGCAGCAGGCCCAGTGGACTCTCCTCCTGTTTCGGTTAATGCACCTTGATTCATGAGCACCACATAGCTGTCTTTATTTTTCTGCCCTGCATCTATCATTCCATAAGTGTGTGCTCCCACATCACTCATCTGCAAGTGGCTGACGAGCTGAATTAATAATGCAATGTCCTCTTTACACGGACAGTGTCGAGAATGTACACAGGTAGCTGATCAATGCGTCCACGGATAGAGAAAGCACCTCTAACTTACCTAAGTTCTGTAAACCTCAGCTGGGCAAGCTCATTGCCAATCCCAAAGAACACTAGCACTCCACCTTTTAAGGTGAGATCTGAAAGCTTCTTTTCACTATAAGAACACAGATTCCTTACCAAAAAAAGAAAGAACGGAGTGATTTTTCTACTTGTTAAAGACAATTTTTAAAATGAAAGAAAAGTGATGAATGGAAGTGTAATAGACGGACTCAAGGCAGAGAGTGACCAAGGGGACTCTGCATCACTCTGCATGCCAATCCTCTGTCCCAAGCTTGGAGAGAAGTCCGTACATAATTTAACTTGGTCGGCTGTCCACACAGAAGATAACTATCTCTTTTTATTTGCCAGAGCGTGTGTTTCCAAGAGGAAAAGCAGACAAGTTTCTTTATGGATGGATTTCACTAGCTTGGGCCATTTGGTGACGGCTACTAGCCTTCTCTGGACTGTTGTCTCCAGTACTCTGCTCCCTGGTCTACAGTTCTCATTTACAAGTCTGCTCAATCGTAATTTCATTTCTTAGCCACTCGGGCTCTGAACAGAATGGGGGATGCCTTCCCACAGATTTCAGGCTTCCATTAGTTACTAAAAAAAATATGCTTAAAAGAAGATGAGCATATGACATTTTATTTTTACCTGGGGAAGAGAGAATGCAAAAAACAAGCCCATTAATGCTGTAGGCAGAAGGTGCCCTCCGCTGCCCACACACCTCGATTTGTACCTTCAGAGTCAAACAAGGGTTTCTAAGGCATGCTGTGAGTCCCTTGTGAGCCCCTAGCACCGGTAGTAAAAGGCACCACCTTAGGTTAACATAGTGACCGCCTCCAACCTGACAGCCGTAGCTCTAATACCCACATGGAATATTCTTCTCATCAGAAACCTCCCTCAGCACTAATTTGGCACAGAGGCAAGCAGGCCGTTGAACAAACCTGTAAACCGAAGATGTCAGGCACTAAAAGGTACCATTAAGCTGATAAAATACCGCTGCATAGAGGTAGGCATCATTCTGAGGCCGTATTTCTTAGTACCTAAAGTTTATTGGCTCATTCTCCAAACCTGACAGTGTCCTTCATGAACTATCAAACATATCATAACACAGGCTATTAAAGGAAATAGAAAGTGTGTGTTTCTCTAAACCACTTTTTTTCCGTAGCAGGTAAACTAACTGAATTTGGAAACAAATGACAAGAAATGCAGGGAGCAGCAATCTTCAAAAGATGACCCGATTTTTTTTTTCTTTTAAAAAAAATCCTATTTGGTAGGCACTGTGAGCACATAAAGGCCCTTCCTACACATTTAAACATAGGCATGAAGGATCTAGGTGGTGAATGGGAAGGGGAGACCAATGAGTGCTCACTCAGATGTCTTTGCGTTCAATAAATAGCTTTAAAAATTAACCATATTAGAATTGGTGAAAAATGAGACCCCTCAACTTCCTGGTCCATACTTAACAGGTTCGGTACTCTTGACCCAGCACCGACTGTCACTCAGCTCTGTGCGCTCTGATGGTCCACCCCTCCCACCACCAAGGGCATGGGTGCACAGAGAAAACGGGTTTCTGGAATTTTCTATGGCTTTTGTTAACACGCACCCTCACACTTTAATGCTCTGAATACATGTAAAATTAAGCTGAAACCTAGCTCATTTATACAAACATGGGTGGCTGTCTGTATCAAAGAAAAAGGAGGGGGCTTGGTGGCCATTGTCTCAGCCAGAAAACTACCTCTGCTGTTCCTGCCTTACAGCTTTACTCACGCATACACCCGAAACCACACCGTGCAAAGCAACACCACTGGTGAGTTGGCAAAACACCCCCTCTGCCTCAGAGTGTGTTCCCTAATTGCGCATGCATGTTCTTTAGAATATGAATGTCACCCTAGCAAAGTTCCCCAGCATGCTCCTCTGTGGCATCCACTTTTAAAGGCCAGGTCGAGGGGATTCTGGTGGGCAGATGACTCATGCCTCTCTCGTGTATTCATGCCCAGGGTTTCATAAACTGCGGCATGGAGCTGAGAGTCAACACACAGCCTTTAGGACTGACATCCTGAGCCTACATCTTAAGGCAGATAGCCAGGAGTCATGTGATCCGTATCAAGCTATAAAGAACACACAAAGCTAAGAATGTCTACCCTGCAGAATGTTGAGAGAATTATTGTAGAGTGGCAGATGTGAAACATCCACACACTGTCTAGCACATAGACACTATTCTGAACGGTTTAATGTCACCTCGCCATGGAAAACCATGGTGTTACATAAGCTGACCTTCTAGTGAGTGAGCAAGTTGTTGGTCACATCAGTCGGCACTGCTCAAATCTATCAGTAGAACAAGACTGCAGTGGGCTAGGAGAGTCATCAGCCATGGCTGTCATGAATCTGCCTCTGCCTCCCTTTCTGCTTCCAGTCTCTGAGTTCTTCGCCCACCCATGCACCCAGAAACCAACAGTTAGCAACCAATTAATTGTCAGGCAGGTCAAAGTTGAACACATCAGAGTAAGTGACTACGAGTTATCTTGACACTGTCAGACTTTGTTGCTGTGGACAAATTAGTCGACAGAAACCAGTTAGGGGAAGGAGGGCTTGTTTTGGCTCATGGTTTGAAAGGTTTCAGACCAGAGCGGGCTGGCCTGCAGCAAGGAATATCACAGCAGAAGGGCAGAGAAACACAGCTCACACAATGGCCGCCAGGAAGCAGAAAGAGAATGACGGTAACAACCTTCATCTACTCCCCTTCCCTCTTCCAGCGCTCCTGTCCTATTGGCTGGTGCTGTCATATTCAGGACAAGGCTTGTCACTCTCTTTAGTCCTCTCTGGAACGGTCCTTACAAACATGCCTGGAAATGTGCTTTCCCTGTCCTGGCATCTTTCAGTGCCCTCAGGATGACAGGCTTAATGATCACCGTCTTTGTCCTACTTCAAGAGTTTATTACATGGTAGATGTTTCAAGTTTTCACACATCCCTGATTCTTGTATATCCTGAGCCCATGGAAAGATGAGTCTTCACTATTCTGTCAATTAGTAAGGTACCACCGGATTGTTTCTAGTCAATGAAAAGTCAAAACGAGTAGCAAGCCATTTCTGGAACTGAAAATCTAAGAGATGGTGAAGTATCAGGGTGCTGAGGGGCCCTTGCCAGCCATATGCTAGGCAAATGGGAGCAGACAGAGGGAGTCTAAACCCTGAGCCAAAAGAGGGGATGTTGTACTTAGTTTACGCACAGTGAACATGAGAGAAATTACACTTTTATTTATTTTTTAAGCAATAAATGGTTACTTAATAGATTAATAGAAGGCAGAAATATGTGCAGTAATAATTATTATAGAATAATAAATTATTAAATTATAGACTAATACATTAATAAATTCCAAGTATGTATGTGGGGAGGGCTTCACTGGGAGAACCATGTGGTTTTCATGCAGTTCAGGTGTTTGTGAGTCATGTGACAGCCGAGGAGGAGGCTAGCCTGCTCCGTGTGGACGAGCTGCTCATGACTAGAGGGAGAGTTGCTTGTATTACACACCACCATCATCCACACAGCACTAAGCAACACGGTAAGATTATCACAGGAAAGAAAATCATGCCTTCCTGGGGCTTAAAGTCTGTGACGGGAACGGATATGAATCCAGAATCACAGAAATGTGATTAACTGTAACTGTGGTAAAGTGGGATGTCAGAACAGGGACAGCCGCAGTGAGAAGCTTAGAGAAGGTTCTCTGGGGAAGAAGTTATCAGGACGGGATCTCCAGAATGCTGAGATCTACACAGGTGAATGTAAGGTGCTGGGGGACCCGAGTCTCCCATCTAGAATGTGGTCCTAGCCGGGCAGGCGGCGTGTGATATCAATCAACATACTGCAGGTTTTTATCTTTATGGCGACAGTCATGAGAATGTTTTATGCAAGATGGTGAAAAGATACAATGTATGTACAGAAGATTACCCTGTTGTTTCTAGGACGTAGCTCGGAGGTTACAGATGGAAGGAGGGGCTGATCAGGGACACAATATGCTATGTCCAGAGAACAGACAATGATTCTGGTGGAACGGGCGGGGGTGGGGGGAGAGAGAGAGAGAGAGAGAGAAAGGTGTAACTTGAATTTTTTTAAACCTTATTTTTAAATGATGGTTCTTAACCTCCCTGCTAGCCCATCCACGGGGGGTAGTGGAAAAGCAAAAATACAGGGGATGTGGACATGCTTAAAAATGTGTGTGTGTGTGTGTGTGTGT
>JADRCH010000089.1:3049527-3072259 GCA_019843965.1 Rhynchomys soricoides
TTTTTTTTTTGAGCAAATCCTATCAGTGTTATCAGGCACATGTCAGCAGTGGCAGCTCGATCTACTCGTAAACACTTTGCAGATATACCAACAGTCTAATTCGGCAGAGTAGAGATAACAAACACAAATCAGCAGTGGTGGCACTACTTAGCAGAGATGGCCAGGCCTCAGCCTTGCACAAGCCAGTAGGAGAAACAAGGGCCAACAGGAATGCCAGAAAACGTCCTCAGCTGTGCCTTTCTCAACAGAACTAAGATCAGCGAAGACTCGAGACCAACAAGTGTTACACAACTCGCTCTATGAACAAGCCCAGCCCAGCCCAGCTCAGCCTCCGTCACTGTCTGTTAAGTCCATTTTATACTCCCTCCAAGCATCACGTGTCCTCCATGAGTCTTGCCTCAGTACATGAGTCTGTCTCAGCTGACATCACTCTGCCAATCAGCCGGAGTCCACAGAAGTGACAAGAAACCACAACACATCACTAGAAGTTTTTTTTGTGTGCTTCCCTCTATGGAGTCCCTACAAATGCAGCTCAACTACACAATGTAGACAGACCAATACATGTGTGTCGTTAACAAAAATTCCTTCATCCTGTGTTCTTTCACATGTTTGCTTTAGCAGGACATCCTCTCTCCTGTGTCTGCTTCAGCTAAATGTTCCTTCACAAGTCTGCCTTCGCCTTTCACCTGTGTCCACTTCAGGAAAACACTCCTTCACACGTTTGCCCCAACAAAACACCAAGGTTTCCAAAGAACCCTTAAGTTTCCACTTTAGGGAAGGAGGAAGAATGTCAGTGGATACAGTGATAAAATTACAATGAGGACCGAACAGAGACGAACAGGTGACTCGGTCAGATTCTGGAACATGAGAAACTGGAGTAAAGAACTTACAGAAAACCAAACCAAACCAGTGGCCAGTGCTGTGGTCTGCACATCTGTGTTCCCCAAGCTCACTGACTACACAGGGGACGGCGAATGTTAGGTCAGGAGATGGAGGCCTCAGGACGAGGTTACTGCTGTGTAAGAAAGGTCTGCGGACCTGCCTTGCTTCAGCCAGCATGTGAGGACACAGTGAGATTTCCTTCTAATAGGTGAGCCCGCCAGAAATGGAATCTGCTCATGCTTTGGTCCTCAGCGGCTAAGCACAAGAGGTATGAGAGATGGAAGCTTCCTGTTTTTAGACCACCCAGATTAAAGTGTTTTGTTGAAGAAGCTCAAATGAGCTAAAGCAAAAACCACTGAACTTGAGGTGACTTTGGAAGAGCCAGGAGGAAGAAGTGGTGAGGTCGCCTACTCCCTGGTTCTTAGAACAGTGGATATGGGCTCAGCTCACCTGGAGATCGTGTTCAGATGCTTACTCTGGTCCAAGAGGTTTGAGATGGAGCCTGTATCTCTAAATTACAGACAATGGCAATGTAGGAGCCATACACGTGGTACTTATGCCATAAACATTTGTAAGAGGAAAACTATGAAAAGTACCAAAACCCAAAACAAACAAAAAACCCCCCAAAACCCAAAGACCACACTAAGAAAAAGTAACTTGAAGAATCTGCTCTCCTGTTTCACAGGAATGCCAAAGACTCAGACTTTTTAATAACATTTGAGAGCAACCTTAATATCTCAGAAATGTCTCTAAAAAGACCAATTTATCCTAAATGTACTAAATTTATATATAAATCTATGCATAGTGATGTCAACAACAACAATGACCACAACCACAACAACAATCACAACAACAACAAATACCCAGGTCTGATTAGAGAGAAACTAATAGACCTTTGTCTGGGTTGGGGTTACTATTGTTATGACAAAATGTCGTGACCAAAAGCAATTTGGCTCACACTTCCTTATCACAGAAGGACGTCAGGACAGGGACTCAAACAGGACAGGAACCTAAACAGGACAAGAACCTAGAGGCGAGAGCTGATGCAGAGGCCATGGAGGGATGCTGCTTACTGGCTTGTTCCCCATGGCTTGCTCAGCCTGCTTTCTTATAGAACCCAGGACCACAATGGGCTTGGTCTTCCCCATCAGTCACGAATTTAGGAAAAAATGTTCTACAGTTGAATCTCTCAAAGGCATTTTCTCAGTTGAGGCTCCCTCCTCTCTGGTGACTCTAGCTTGTGTTGAGTTGACATAAGACTACAGTATACCCATCATACACACTAAACATACACACACAGAGAGAACAAGAAAGCCATCAGATATAGAAAAAAAAGTCATTGCAAAGCATCATGTTATGGCAGTTTTATAAAGTAAAGCACGTTCAAGGTGGGCATCAAATTTAACCGCTAAGGACATAACTTCACCCAGACTTCATCTCCAAGAGGAATTAGATCATTTGGGGACAGAGTAATTTAAGGAGACCATTTGCAATGGATGATCTTTGTGATGCTTTCAGGAAAATACATTTAAATATTCTTTCAGAGGACTGTCGCTCGATGGTCACAGTGACAGATCTCCACAGACCTGGGGAGACAGCCCAAGTGGGAAAGTTCTGTTATAAAAGTATGGAGACACAAGCCCAGCCCCCAGCTGCTGTGTGAAAGTCAGGCACACTTGTAATCCCAATTCTGAGGACGGAGAGACGAAATCTCTGGGATTCGCTGGCCAGCTGGTCTACCCTGCTCAGTGAGGTCCAAGTCACAGTGAGAGACCTTGCTTCAAAAAATAGGGTGGACAGCTCCTTTAGAACAACCCCTGAGACTGTCCTCTGGTCTCTGTACGGATGTGTAGACAGGCGTCCACACACATGTATGCACATGTGTGCACCTGCACATAAATAGACACCCATAAATAAACAGAAACCAAGCAAAATTATTAGGAACTATCAGCATGCCGATATATATTATGAAAAACACTTAGCTGAAATGCTCAAGATCCAATACTGAAAACAGGCAAGATATGGTACCATCTGGGTGTGCCTGGGTTTCTCCTCAGGTGCGTGTGCGTGTGTGTGGTGAGACTACATCAGACAAGAGATTCCAACTATAGACAACTAAGAGTTAACACTGCCGTGAGAGTATACATGATTTTGATTGTTTTTCTGTATGGTTTGAAATAGTTAATAGACCTCTGGCGAATTTTCATTTGTGCTGTGATCAGATAAAAACTTTTTTTTTTTTTTTAAAGAATCTGAATACAAAGTTCGAGATACAAACCGACTGGATTTAACAGCTTACCCGGTGAGATGACTGGGGAGTAGTCGTTATCTGATGTGCAACAGAAAGTTTAAAAAGTAAGATTTGCCTAGTACAAGGAAAAACCATGATGTGGATCTTCTCGGGGTGGAAGGCAGGTTCCTCCCAACCCTATAGGAGTTTAAGTTATATTATAAATTCCTGATGTGGCAGACAGTCTCCTTGGGAGCAATGGCATTTCTAATGAGATGTGATTCTTTGAACCTGTCTATTTGTTTATTTATTTATCTATTGGATAGGACACGAATTTTACATAAGTACTCTCTACTTGTACAGTCACTGTTCATCATTTAATTATATAGCTAAAGCCACGGATTACAATGGCAAGTACACACAGATGTTATTATAGGATAAGTACCCAGTAATTTCTATTCTCTGAAGTGAAGCTTGAATGTTAATTAGTTTTAAGCATATTACTGTAGGTGCAATTATCGGGTAATCTTTGGGACTGTGTACTTTTGAGATCGGCATTTATTGAGGAAACCCTACGTCGTTAGCAAGGAATATGACTTTGTAAGAAGCTACAGACCTTTGTGCCAGGATATAAAGAAAGAATAATTAGAGAAGCCAATTCCGCTGTCATCTTCCTGGTATTGCTCTATTCCCATTGTTCGCTCGCAATTCTGTCCCTATAAATGCTCAGTTATTCACTATTCCTGGCGACCTGGGAGATTTGGAAAGCCTGCCTGTGAGCTGCATCACCCAATACAAAACACCCTCAGAAGCCAAGCCCGTCAAACAGAACCTGTCTCCAGCAGTTTGCATTTAAATATGAAACCGCAACGAAGAGTCCAGGTGGCAACATTTTTTGCTCCAGCAGCTGCAGCACCAACACAGGAATTCAAAAGCACAAGCCCAACAGATTAACGATTCCCCATAATATTATCTCTGTAACATGCAATTTGTTCTCAATGATAATTAGATATTTAGAGAGAGAGACACAATTAAGAGGAAGTGCCGGAATGCTTTTTGTTGTTGTTTGCTGAGACTCTCCTGACAGCGGAGGATCTGCCGGGGGAGCACCATGCCTCCGCTAATGGAGCTCTCAGCCACTGTCCATGTTGAGAAGTGGCTTAAACATTCGGTATGGTGAATAAAACCTCTCCAAATCAAACCTTTCTAGTTAATTGGTGTGTCGGAGCTCCCAGGCGTGAAAACAGGCAGTATCTGTTTATATGTACTTCATAAGCATGGACTACCAAAAGAAGCACCGAGCCAGCTAAAGGGAAATGAGGAAAATTCCTGTTTCTAGTTCCTCCTGGAATGACAAAGGCTGGGACAGCCACATAGAGGTAAGGTCCATGGGAGTGTCCTCTGGCTCTTTGTGACCGTGAGTTTCTTCTTTGCTTCAGATCTAGTACCGCTGACCAGCAGAGTCTGTGTGTCTATATGCACAGAGATTCCTTGAAATTTCATTTACAGAATCAAGGACTTGGTTCCTTCTGGTCAGTGGAGTCAATACCAGGCCATCTCAGATGTCTCTTTCCATGCTCACTGGCAGTGTCGCCCGCCCCCCAGTACCTGAGCAGACCCACTTTGTGGGGAACAGGCTGGAGGACCTCGCCCAAGCAGCAGGTCCCAAACCTTAGCAACACCATGCAGATGAAAACAGAGTTCTTGCTACATCACCATCCTAGAGGGTGCCCGTCATCCCCCTCCTCAAGTACAGTTAATAGGCAGACTGTCAGCACCATTGATAAGTACCCTCCTTGTTACCATAGGCCTGGAGAGACACTTCAGTGGTTGAGAGCGCTTGCTGTTCTTACAGGGGACTCAGGGTCAGTTTCTGGCACCCACAATGGGTGGCTCCCAACCACCATCTCTCCAGCTCTACAGGGAGCTGGTGCCCTTTTCCATCCCCTATGGCCATCTTCATGAGCACGGTGCACACTTATACTCAGGTATGCAATGCACACACTCAATCAACCAACCTTTAAAAGGTCCATGTGAAAGCAACCTTACTGTGCTCCTCCAGTGCCTGGCTTCTTTTGTCTGGCTTCATGCATGCCCAATTTATAACAAGAATTTGTCTAGCCAGTTATTGTGTACTAGTCCTTGGTGTGAATATACGATCCCTTACCAATTATATTTTTAATGGCTCTTTAGGGTTATTTCAAACTTTTAGCTATCAGCTATTATACAATATGTAATCATAAACACTCTTGCGTAAGTCCTTTGGTATATGTATAGTCCTAGTTGTGGAAGGGAGATGACCAAAGATAGAAGTTTTCTGTTAGGTTCTCAAAGTAGTCACGCCTAAGAAGGAGGACTTTATTTCTGTAACGTAAGAGAATTAGACAGTTTGGTTGTTATTCCTACCGCTACTACTGCCGCCGCCACCGCCGCCGCCGCCACCGCCACCACCACCACCACCACCACCACCACCACCACCACCACCACCACCACTACTGATGTGTCTGAGATGATCTGATGGAGTTCCCAGACAATGTGAGCTCCGTCAGCCATGTGCAGAGAGTCTTTTCTGGGCACGCTTCTCAGATGAATTTGGAGAAGGTCTAGGGCCTACAGGGGCCTCCTACCATCTACACAAAGCCTAACCCAGATCTGTTGTCCCGTACAATGGGGATTTGTGATAAACGAGAGATGTAGATGTATGTCCTGGATAGTCCACTGCAGCAGTAGGGTATCTGTTTGAGTTTCATGGGCAGGGGACATGGACCATGTACAACTGTATCCTGAGAGTTCAGACAGAGCTTAAGTTGCAAGGTAGCCTTGGTTCATTCATTTGGAATGCTCAGGAATAACTAGTGCCCGTTAGGGAGGCAGGGAGCTTCCTGAGAGGCCTGTCTCTCCATGAGCGCCACAAACCCACGTCTGCCAGTGGCATTCATAATACAAGCTTTTATTTCTTCAATTTTCAGGATTTGCTCTACGCCTCCTTTAATTCAAGTTCCCCAAGAGACAACACATGCTCGTGAATGCTAAGTACTGACCATGTGACACTTGCCAGTTACCAACTGTGGTAGGACCTTGGTATGTTCATACTGGTATATTTGGTGGTGTTGGGGTGGGAGCTTTGGAAGATAATAGAACCTGTTAAGAAGAATGGACTTTATCTCATCAGAAATGAGCCCTCAGAATCCATCAGTGACAAAATGGGCTGTTGTGCATTTGAGAGATACCCTAGCGCCAGGGTAGGAAGTGAGCCAGTGGAGGCAAACACGGAGGTCAGGACAGACATGTAGACAGTCAACTACAGGACAGTGAAATGTATGTGGGGGGAAGAGCTTTAGCTTGGGCATGAGGACCTTGACCCTTAATAGCTTCAGGGCAGAGACAGCACAGAGCCTTCAAACTGTGGTGGCTGCATTTACAAAATTGACACAGTAGTGAGAGATCTGAAGAGACCAGCTTGCAGTAGGGTTATATCCAGGACAGTCCTCTTGCTTTCTGAAGCACAGGGACAGCCTTTGAGAAATCAGAAGTGGGGTCAACACTAGAGTTTGGCTCAATGTATAGGTTCAGGGGTAGTCAAAATGTTGTTCAGGTTAGCCAGAGAGCGTTCAGGAAATAAAGATGGGGGAGGGGAGCTATGCGGTGAAGTTATGGAGCTTGTGTGAAGGAGCTGCCATACTGATAGGGGCTACCAGCAGGGTGCTGCAAATGTTCTGAAGAGCCAGTCACTGAGTAGGGACTCCTGACAGAGGGGTGAGTGTTGAGCTGAGGAACTGGGCTGCAGGGACTCAGTAAGAGTACTAGAGTACTACATTTGATCAAAGGCAATGGGAGCCACTGGTGGCCTTAGTGACACAAGGATCAGTATGGATGTGGCCGGGGTAGTGGGGTGACAGGGGAGGCAGGCTCAGGGACTGCAGTCAAGCCTACAGTCTGAGCCCCAGACTGAGGAAGGTCCAGAAGAGACAAGAGGAGAACTTGGCCAACAGCAGCCCCACAAGCACCTGAGCCATTGCCTTAGGGACCTCTTAGGGGGTCCAGAAACTCAGCAAATACTCTGGGAAGGGGCCTCACATTGACACACCCCAGCCTCTGTTTTCAGTTTCCATGAGAGAATGGCCCTCACTGTGATATTCACTGTGACCCACTTCCTCTTCCACGGGACTCTGTTACTGTCTTGCCCTTCGCAGAAAATAATTTTCCATCTTTATGCCTCAGTTTCCCTTTCCCGAGCAGGTCTTGTTATAGCCAGTATGTGACTCAAGACAAGCTGCCTGCCCCCTTTCAGGACCTCTGATACCATTTACAGGGAGACATGTGAAGCACATGAGCTTGGAGCTCCCCTTGGGCTCTGGGCTGGGAATGGGTGAGAGATAAGGTTTAACTACACTGATACATACAAGACTCAGGGCAAAATCCAATATGGGGGCTGATGAGACACCCCAGAGGGTGAAGGCACTTGCTATGCAAGTCTGGAGATCTGAGTAGCGTTTCTGGAACCCACACACAGGTGGACAAAAGGACCCACTCTCTAAAGTTGTCCTTTGATCTCCACTTGCATGCACAACATATGTGCATGCCCTCCATCACATGCTAAGAAAAGAAGAGGAAAATCCAACAGAGGAATGGTGGATACCCAACTGGCTCAGGTTTTTACAACCTGCTACGTTCTCCTGGACCCAGAAAGGGCCTCTTCTTTCTGTCACGGGTGTCCATAACCATAGCTGGCATTCCCCTGACTTTCTCCTGAGTGCACACTTTCCTTAGCTAGGCTTGGACTAACGCTACTGTCACAGGTCCCTGGGGCCTTGCAAAAGCTTTCCATATACAGATCTACCTCAGGCTGATGTCTCTGCAAGCTTAGGTGAGCACTCTACTTGAAGGCTTGGGAGAGATGACTTTCTTCTAAGAAGCATTTGGTCGCTGGACTACCGCACAAGACTTCCTGCCTGTGGCCACCGTTACCTCACTTCTCCGTTCACTGGCTGTCATCTCTGTGTTAACTTTCAGTATTTGGAGAGATTGTGAATCAGATGTCTGCAAGTGTCCTGGCCCCTACTGCCCAGCCCGACTCCCAGCTTCATTTCCAGAATGTTCTATCATGTTGTCCTATCATCCACAGCTGTTTCTCGGCTGCTGTGAATTCTTGCTGTTTGCGAGTAAGCGCAGCTAAGTTTCAGGGTGAAATGCTTTCCTTGCCATTCTGAACCACGGTTTGTTGAGGCGTTAAGAGATAAATTTTCCCACAAGGATGGGGTGCGGTGTTTGCTGGTGCAAGAAGCTTCCTATGGGGCTGGGAGGTGACTCCGTTAGTGAAGTACTCGTGGTATAAGGTGAAGATCTGGACTTTGGATCCCCAACACTATATATATGAAGGTAGGCATGGGGGCTCATGCCTGTAATCCCTGTGCTGTGGGGGTGGGGGAGATCTTGGGAGCTCCCTGGCCAGTCTAGCTTGATCTTCAGCAAGAGACTCTATCCTAAAAATATAAGGTGTGCTTCCCATCAGCACGGAGGAATTCACCCAAAACATGTTAAAGAGACAGGAAGAACAAGTTATCCTTTAAATGAGATAATGCACTTTTCCTTATCAGAATTCTGGCCCTAGTAGTGCAGTCCTATGGCGCTGTCATGGGGTTTGGCTACATCTGCCACTTTCTGAGTCCTGACTCAGAATGTAAGTTTCTCCTTTTTCTTTTTTCGTTTTTGCCTCTTTCTGATGCTAGCCTAAGTATGCATCCTCTACCCTGGGCATTTTCACTGTCCTCTGAGGTGATCTGTGCTCTCTCATCACATGATCCTTTGAAAGTAGCATGGTTCTTTCTCTTCCTATTCACCATGTGTGTAGCTGGTGAGATTTACAGCTTGCCTGCCCTGGGAGTTTTTCTTCTAAACACTAATAAAGCTATCTTCAAGATTAAGATTTGAGAGAGAGAGAGACAGACAGACAGACAGAGAGAAAATCTGCACATGTGTCATGGGCCAGAATGAATTTCACATTTCTGATGTTGCCAGCAAGATCTGAAATTGATTTGGCATTTGGCAGAGCGGCATCTTGCAGAGCAAAGGTCTTCCATTTCTTCTGCACACCAAAATTGGGCATAAATGGTCTTTAGACTACATCTGCAGCACCTGACTGAGGTGTGGCCCCTGTGACACCTCCATCACAGCGGGTCCACTTAGGAGGGAAGGCTCCCCAGCACTATCTCACCCCTGCCTGTCCCCCACTCAAGATGGTAAACGTCCTTTTCATGAGGTGTGCCTGGTACCTAGCACAGTGCTTAGGAATACTCATGCTCAGTAAATAGCTTTCAATACACGAATAAAATATATATGCTTTCTACCTGCCAAGGGAAAAATATCTCCAAGTCTTCAGAGAGAAGTTAAGCCGACATAGCATTTGTGTAGATACACACTTGGATGAAATACTTCAAGTTAATTGTGTAAAATTCGGTTACTGCAATTAAATAAGATTTAAATATTGCCAAACAGTACTTTTCTTCCCACAGCTCAAATGATCTCATCCAGATATTATCAAGAGGGTACGTGAGCGTCAACTCCTTTTACTACAGACCATTTGGTGTAGTTTTTATAATTTGTTCTTGTCGGTCCTTTCCTAATCCTTTCTCCAATGTTCTACCCCCTCCACGCTCTCCCACACTCCCGATGCCCCGCCCCATGCCCTCCCACACTCCCGATGCCCCGCCCCATGCCTGCCCACACTCCCGATGCCCCGCTCCATGCCCTCCCACACTCCCGATGTCCGGCCGCCCCCCATCCCCTTCCACACTCCCCCATTGTCATATCACAGGTGTCCTGCTCCTTCCTAAAGTCCCTCCCTTGCTTGGGGTCCCTTAGTATTTTCATGGCTTACACCCACATATAAAAAAATTAAAGCTGAGATCCATATACAAGAGAGGAGAACACGTGGCAGTGTCTGAGTCTAGGTCACCTCACTTAATATAATAATTATTTATTTCCATTCGTGTTCTTGATGAGTCTATGATTTTATTTTTCTTTATGGCTGAACAGAATTCCTCTCTCTCTCTCTCTCTCTCTCTCTCTCTCTCTCTCTCTCTGTGTGTGTGTGTGTGTGTGTGTGTGTGTGTGCAGCTGACGGGCATCTAGGCTGATTCCATCCCCTTGTTCCAGTGAACAGACAGAGCCCTCTGGTGTGTGCCCGGGTGGGCAGTGTGTCTGGGTCACACAGTTTTAGTTTACTTCTTGGAGAAGCCTCCATGCTGCTGCACTAGTTTACACTCCTACCAGCAGCAGTGACCAAGTTTTCCTCCATCCCCACAGTCTCATCAGTTTTTTTTTTTTCCTTGACAATAGTTACAGGGACTGAGGTGAGATGGAATTTCAGAGTAGTTATAATCTGCATTTCCGTGGTGGCTAAGAATGCTGAACACTTTAAGAAGTATTTATTGAGCAGAATGTTTCTTCTTTTGAGAGCTGTCTCTTTGGCTCATTACCTGTTTATTGATCATCAGTTTTGCTTATTTGATTTGTTCAGCTCTTTACATATTTGAGATATTAACCCTCGCTGACATACAGCTGGTGACTTCTGCTAGCTCACTCTCCTTTTCTGGACTCATGCTTACCTACATATACATTCCTGTGCCAGCCTGGAGTATCTGAATGGAGCCCACTCACACTCTCAGTCTCTAAAGGTGAGGTTTCACCGTCTCTTAAACGCTTTTGGTCTAAGAAGATCTACAGTCCTCTCAGTGTGATTTCTACAGCCATCTCTTTAGTCAGACTCAGGGAGGTTAACAGGCTGCCTCATCTCTGGCCATGTGTATTGGCTACATATTTTCTAGGGGCTGGGGTTGGTTACATTCTAATACAGAGTGCTGCATTCCTGGTTTCAGCAACAATATAGCTCCCCTTCTACCAAAAGTGATGTCCAGCGTAACTTGAGTCTTAGCTACAATCACACAGATCCTCTCTTCTCAGTTTTGTTCTCCGGCTTCTAAGAGCCCGGAAATACATTCTCCAGTGATGGCTTCTCAGAGAGGAGTCTATTAGGATACTGCACTTACTCATTTTTCAGTTTGCAATTGCTTATAGAGCACAGAAGTTGCATGACTCTTGGCTCGGATCCACAAGACGGAAAATTTACTGTACTCTCTAATTGTCTACTATTCCTTTGAAAGAAAAAAATCATTCTGGATAACTTGTATAGCTGAAGTGGTAGAAATGTTTTAAACAGAGAGAAAATGTTTCCTTTCCTGGAACTGTCAGAGAGTTTTCTAATTAAAACACAGTAGACTTATGGCTAAAAGAACACTCAGAGAGCAAAGGCTGGCATTTAATTTACTACCACTTAAAAACGCAAATTACAAAAAAACACTTTAAAATTATTCCAAGTGCACATTTTCTTAGCAATTAATTAATTGTACATATTGCTGTCAGATCTCTTAGACTCTGCGGTATGCATTCATTCATCAAATTTCTCTGTCTACAGAGCAGTCTCCTCCTCGCCCCAATATGGAGGTTTCACTTCAGAGAACTGTAACTGTGAAAAACACAATCTGAGCAAACATCAGAAGAGACTCCAGCTTCTGAACAGCACAGGAAGTGGTAGCTATGGAACTTGTGTATTCATTGGGAATGTGAGCATCCTGGTATCTACCGCCCAGACAAAATGAACAAAACAGACCACAACGTGCAAGGGATGGGCACATTCTATTTGCCAGGTATAGAATTAAACACTTTATAGACACCATCCCCTCTGACTCTTTCCCAAGAGGTAGGTGCTCATATTCCTATTTTTCGAGTTAAAAATTGGACCTGAGAAGAGCTGTATTTTCCCAGGGCACAACACCCAGGGAGTAAGTGATTCATGCTCTTCCCATTGATGATCCAAAGCTCTGACCTTCTGGTGTTTCCCACTGAGCTGACCTTACATGCTCTGGGTGCAGAGACCACTTGACACTTGATTCTGTTTCCATTTCAACCTTTTCCAAAAATCTACGCCAAATTCTCACTCCCAACGGCAAGTGCTGGCTCTTCTAAACTGTCTCCCCCACTGGATCTTTTCCTACCGAAGCCCTCAAGTCTTAAGAGGCTGGCTTTGTTCAGGTTGGTGACTCAGTTTTGCCAAGGAACTCAAGAGACTTGAGGTCCAGGTCCTACCATGTCTCTGGAATGCCATCAACCAACCCCAGTGTCTCTATAAATCTGCCTCACTCCTTAGACAATATCTTCAATATAGTCTTGGCCTGCTTAATTTCTGGTTGGACTTGAAAATTTCTGCACAGGGCCCTAACTTCCAAAAGGGCAGGTCTGGGCAAGCTTTGTTCACTGGTCAGCAGCTCACAGTCGGTGCTGACTATGTGCAAATGAAGAAAATGTTCTACCACACATGCTTTACACATCTGAGCTCACATTTGGTGCATGAACGAGCTCTGCTTACATCACCAACTCTTTACCACTGCTTTCTTCTTCAGGACTTGCATCTTGGTTTGGGATTTCTTTTGGAAAACATGACCCTGAATGTGAACCTACACTCATCCCCCAGAATAAGTTAATGCCCAGCGCTGATCTTCAGGGCAATCCCAGCAGATCATTCATTTTTTCAACTGGGGCTGGACATGATGGCACACACCTTTATTCCTAGCAGTATGATGGTCTAGACAGGTGGATCTCTGTGACTTCAAAGCCAGCCTGGGCTACATAGTGAGTTCCAGGACAGCCAAGAGTACATGGTGAGACCCCGTTTCAAAATATAAACCACAACCAAAACATTCAACTAGAAGGGAGGTCTCAGGTCAAGCTGTATTAAGAACTTTGTTGTTAGGGGCTGGAGAGACAGCTCAGTTGTTAAGAGTACTGGATGCTCTTCCAGAGGGCCTGGGTTTGATTTCCAGCACCTGTACACATATCGACTCACAGTCTTGCGTAACTCCAGGTCCAAGGGATCTGATAGCCTTTTCTGGCCTCCACTGGCACTGATGCCCTGGTACACAGACATGTACGCAAGCAAAAATAAAATAATATAAATAAATTTTAAAATGACCTTGCTATTAATAAAGCTTGCTCAGGAGTACACAGGCAATATCTGATGCTGGGGGTGCAGGCTTTATTAGTAATCTTCATTTGGTTCTGTCACAGTCTTACTAAGCCTTTCTGCAAACCCTCGGGATCCTCCTCGTGTCTAGAACCTTACTCTCTTAGACCGCTCTGCACTTTTCATAACTGATCTCCACTGAGTTTTTTCTTCCATTGATATAAAGCAAAATTTATTTTCTTAAAACTAAATTTTAATCTCATGTCACAGCTCAAAAATCCATAATATCTTTCTTAGTTTGAATTGGATTAAATTAAAGCCCTGGCAGTGAAGGCCTTCTCAGTAACTCAGTATCTTCTCTCATTCACAGGATGCTCTGCTCAGATGCCGGACAAGTCTGGCATATGAGAAAAAAAGAAAGAAAAAAAGAAAGAAAGAAAGAAAGAAAGAAAGACAGAAAGAAAGCCAGCCCCAAGTTTTTATCTCGTACCAATGTTTTTATCCTTTGTAGAAATGGGAGATTGTTATTTATTTTCTACATGGGAGACTGTATTTTCCTTCATAAAAGTATCGTCTGTATTTCCTCTGTGCTCCTGAAGAGTGTTGATGGCTGATTTCCTTCTTCAACATTGCCTGATATTTGGGAAATGCTCTCTCGGAGATGTGTCTAAGCATGAACACCATATTCCCAATTTCTCTAGTCAGTACCAAATGGCAACCCAAGAAAGCCAAAGGCCTGAAGACACTAGGGAAAGAGCCTCCTTGCATGAGACATGCTCTCCCGATGTTGAAAGATATGGGAACATAGGTTTATGATAGGGCATGGCAGACCCTGTAAGCTTGAAAGTGCTCAGCCTACAACAGTGAGGTTCTTCTGCCTTTAGACTCTGCTTTCTAAGGAAGCCATGAGGTAGAGTCAAGAGTCCAGGGAGGGCGTCATCAACATCGTGAATCCTCTGAAGTCACAGTGGGAGAGGGCTTTAGCATCTATCGCAGTAGGGTGGCCCTGAGTTGGCACAGGGGACATATTTGGAGGATGGCAGAGCTATGGTGTGCCCACCTTAGGGCAATGTTATATTGTCACATTTTATCCTCTGACACCGTTGCTCTAGTAACTCCCTGTGGCCCACAGAAGTTATTATTAGTCAGCCTGGAAGCTGTTTGCATCTGACTTAATAACCTTAACTGATCATGATATTATCGAAAATCTTTTAATATTTTTCTTACATACAACTAAACTTAACACACTCATTAAGTAAAATGCTCACATATTTCTGAGTGTACCCACCCCTCTGATGTTTTGATAACTGTTCAAAGATCCTTCCATTACAGCCACAGCCCACCATGTCCAGATAAGCTCTCGGAGCTCTGTGCAAAATGGAGGACTCCCTTTCTTAGAAGGGCTTCCTCTTCTCTGCCTGGCCTTGCTTGGAGAGTGTCTCTGAGCACAGATGCCCGACCTAATCTACAGGATGACCCTGCAGGAAGCCTCCTTCAAGTGCTGCATCATTCACCACATAAATCTTGTTAAGCCCTTCCCAGGGATGATACTTAGGCAGTGTGTCATGACCAATCAGCCCTTCCCTTCTGTAACCTCCCTCCCCCCCCAAGGAAAAAAAAAAAAACACTGAAGAAGATCACTTAGCCTATGGCCAGATTACAGGGGTCACTTAGCCTATGGCCAGATTACAGGGGTCACTTAGCCTATGGCCAGATTACAGCCTCAACTTCCTCTCTCCTGATCACCATTCCAGCCCTAGCCAATAATATATATCCACCCTGGAAATCCCCACCCACTCCCCAAGATCTATACAGCCCTTGTTCACCCCAAATAAGGTTGAGCTGTCTCGCTGAAGCTGACCCCCACCTTGCTTCCCTTGTCCTCGAGGGCAAGTAACCACGGAGGAGGGGGGGCCACAGATAACAAAAGCTCAGAATGCTTAGCAGAGAAGATCACAGGCCAAACGCTGAGCAACAAAAAATCCTAAACTATCTCAGGGCAAAAGTCTAAGAAACAGTGTTTACCTACTTGTTGAAATGGAGCCTGAACAAAAAGAATCTCAGGGCTGAGTGCATGAGAGGGTGTGGTTGATGGGTGGGTGTGGGTGGTACAGGAACAAACAGCATAGTTCTCAGATCACTGACTGGGTGGCTCCTGACCCAGGAGGGCTTGGCTGGTTTTCAACCCTACTCCCATTTACCTGGCAGAGGAATTTAGCGGGAAGTGAAACACACCCAGGAGACCCTCCTACCCCCTGGTGCTTCGGGATCTAGGTCTTGGATCCTGGTCATTCTTGACTTGGCAGTGGCTTTCTCTGATTGTGGCATTGCCCATGACTTACAAAACAGCATGTTTGCTGACAGTGCACACCAAGGCTGTGTGAAGGTTACAGTCAGGCAAGATGAAGGAATACCCTTCTGAAGCCAGCTGTATCAGGCATTCGGGCTTCAATTGATAAAGCTTGAAGTTCTATGGGTTATTGTCTCCTATCTCAGGGTACTTATCTTCCAGAGAGGAAAGCATTGAAAGCACAGTTAAATTCAAACAGAAGGATGCTCTTTAAATGGCCGGTAAACAGCTAGACTTCAGTGAGGAGCGGCTATGCGGTAACCTGAAAACCCCCACAAAGCCTAGGCTTCCCAGAATTCCAGCCTGATTTACATATGCAAATCAAGAAAATGTTTTACTCCCTGGTTTGTGGCTATTTATCTGACAAATGCTAAAAAGTTGGCAAAGTGAAGTAGTGCTGATTTACTGTTGCTTTCTCTGGAGTTCCTGTAGTCAGGATATAACAGTATCTACAGGAAACTGCAAACACTCCCTCTGTTTCAATTAGTTCTCGCCACAAAGGCATTGCCTCCTCAGCCAGCTCGGGGAAACAGGACTTTTAGCTGTGCTCAGGCAGCTCGACTTGTGAGATAAGCCCTGAAGTCCTGGCTAGTCATCCCCAGCAAGACTGGCTGCTCTGTCTTATCAGCTTACCTGCTGGTGTTTACTTAACTCCATTTGTGATGAGCTATCACTTTGTCTGTTTGAATCCTTGACTTGATATTAATGTATCTTTATCTTCAGATTAACACAGTTCTGCCTTTTGTGACCTGGAGTTGAAGTTTTCATTGAGTGAGCTTGTGTAAACACTAACAAACCCCCGGACTGAGCAGCGCCCATTTCTGAATGCGCCTTATGGGCAGACTCGGTCCCTATTAGGTTTTGAACTTTTAACAAGAGAAAGCACTGACATCTCTCTGTCAACATTTTCCAGGACTACGAATTGCTCATGCATTAGAAATTCTCCAGGAACGGCATGAAAAGACTACGAAGCGAATGTATTCTTGTACCTCGGGTCTGCAAGTCAGGGTAATTGCAGAATATACCACATATGCTGCAAAGATGGCAGATGTAAGAATTGGATTTAACCATAGATGATAAGCCAATTTTCTCCATACTCTGTAACTCAATAAGTCTTTAATGGCTTCTCAGATAAACAGATGGATGTCATCAAAAGGCACAGGATGATAAATCTGATTGGTGTCTGAAGAATTCACACAGCTTTATCCCAGAACAAGCACGAAGAGAAAGGGGAGGGGAAACACACTTAAGCTCCAGCACGGGAGTTTAAATTATTTGCTCAGAAACAGTTGTATTTCCCGGTGGCATAATATTAAAAACAACAAGGATGGCTGCATCTAGGAAGGACAATACATCTTTTTAATTAGGCTGATCTTTTTGAAGACTTACACTGTTTAGTCTGGTTGTGTTTACTCCGATTTAGTTGATTATTTTCATACAGACTTCCAAATATTCAATTAAAACCCCTTGGAAGATTATGAATTTCAATTATCCATGAAAAGCCTAGACTTAGACACTGAGGTCCAAGGCCACTTCTGTTAGCCAAGTGCTTCCTGTTTGTTCAGAGAGCTTCCTGGTGTCCATGTAGCCAGACTCTTTATTTGGAACAATCGGTAGATCTAGATTTCAAATGTCTGTAGTCAGAAAGTTAAATTCTGGATGCACACAATAACCTCAGCCACCGGGGAGGCTTGTCTCGGTGAACCTAGGACAAAGGCTGTGTGTAGACTTTGGAGGCGGTGCTCAGAAGGAAGATGAGCCTTCAATGGATTGTCAGTCACTCTTGTTCCTGAGCTGTGGGACTGTGGGAAAGCTCTATGGTTTTTAAGTGTTAATTTAGGGAACTTCTCACTGTGACCCGAATGCAGGATTACACTGCTTTTAAGACTGGTGGGGAAGCAAGCCACTTCTTTCCTAATGTCAGGGGCATTTCAGAAGGACTAGAGATGCAATGGCCTTCATTTTCAGTGTAAGATATTCCTTTCAAATATTTTTAGAGCCAGAAGATGTGTGTGTATGTGTGTGTGTATGCGTGTGTGCATGTGCGTGTGTGTATGTGTGTGTGTATGTGTGTGTGTGTATGTGTGTGTATGCGTGTGTGTGTGCGCGCGCGTGTGTGTGCGTGTGCGTGTGTGTGTGTGTGTGTGTGTGTGTGTGTGTGTGGACAGTTTTCCATGACATATCTGTTCTGGGGAACCCAGTCAGGCTAACTTTTCTTTTTATCTCCAAAGCTCCAGCAGGCATTTTACGGTACTCTCACCACCGGACGCTCATCCCTCCAATGAATCTAATCTTTCCTAACTTGAAAAACTAACAGAGAGTTCTTTCACAGTACTCACTACGGACCTGGTGTACGTCCTAGCACATCCGCATGGCAAGTCTAAAGAAAATCACTACTGTTATCTAGTCTGTAGATGAGAAGACAAAGCCAGACAGGTTTAGCAACCTGCCCAAGATCCTACAGTTACGGAATGGTGGAGCTAGAAATTGAGCTCAGACAGCCTGGCTCCAGAGTCTATGCTTTTAAGCGTTTTAATATTTTACTGTCTTACATAAAAGCTTGACTCATGTATAAAGATACCCACGATAGGCTCAGTAATCAAATCAGATGGGCTGGCCGGGTCACAGTGAACACGAGGCGATGGTCTGTGCCCTGGAGTACGGTTACTCAAGTGATCTGGGGTGGGGGGACATAGGGAAGCAATGCACCAAGAAGGTGGGGGTCAGAGAGTCAGTGGTCACTCAGAATGCCCGTGTTCCAAAGGCGCTTGATGTGTGTTGGAAGACATTACTGCCAGGTCTTCTGTGTGCTGAAGTGTGGCCTGGCCTTTATCTCAGGTGACTGCTGTCCTGTTCTCTTATCTAGGCCTCTGCCAGGCGTCTGGTCTGCTTCGTTCGAGGGCCTGCAATTAGCCCCTTGTGATCGGCTCCTCGACTGATGAGAAGAACCTTATTCTGTCTCACGGTGGTTTCACTGAAAGGGGCTGGGGCTACGCTTTACCACGGTCTTCCGTGACATTCACAGTGGCTTAGTTGGCAAATAAATTGTTAGAATTTTCCTGAAATGCAATTTAGCAGTATGTACTGAGAACCCAGCAATGTACCATATGTGCTTAAGAACTAATTTCAGGCCTGGAGAAGTGGCCTAAGTAAATAGTCTGAGAGGGAGAGAAAGTTTTATTTGGGAATTCATCACAGCATTATTTATCACAAAAGGCCTGGGAAGAGCATAAATATCTAAGAAGAAAAAAAAAATAATTAAGGCATTTATGATACATCCATAAAATGCAATATTATGCAGCCATTAAAATTATGTCTCTGAATTTTTCTGAATAAATTTTAATGAGTTATTATTTTAACATTTGTTGAAGATGAAGAATTTAGGACTTCATTAAAAATGATGCTGCTTTATATAAAAGAAACCTAAACATATTGGAACTCCTGGAAAGAAATAGGAGAGTTTGGGTGGATATTTCCAGGTTCTAAGACATTTGTTTCATTTTTTTTTTTTTCAAAAAATGTTAAAGGAATATACATTAAGTTTTCATTAGAAAATCAACCAATAATACAAATATCCATGAGCTTCCAGGAAAGCGGGCAGACTCCTGTGGTGACAGTGTGAGGAAGGTGGCGGAGTGCAGAAGAGAAACGCAGCCTTCCTTCGAAGCCTCCCCGCTACATGCATGTGCACACATGTGCTCATAGCTACGCACACAAGGACGCGTTCCTCACAGACAGTGGCTCCTAGCTCTTTTCCATAGAAGTCTGGAATCCCAGCCCACTACAGACGGTCAGAGGATCAGATCATCTCTGTAACTGTTTTTATATAAATTACCCCAACTGACAGTCACGGCATTGTGTCACCTAAAATCCTCTAGGCTAGAGCTAGGCAGGATGTTTGTCTCATATGTACTTGTGCAAATCATTGCAGCCTTTCTCCTGCCCCCAGGCTTCTGCTTCTGCTCATGTAAAGTTGGACACAGTCACTCATTCACTTCCCAAAGCCCCGAGGGTCTGATTGACAGGCACTGCTGTGGTAACGAAAGAAGGCCCTGGCTTCTTCTGTGCTGCCCACAGTTTTGTCAGAGAGACAGAGAGTAACTGACTTCTAGTGATGGCACAAAGGGCTCATCAAGTGTCACCTTAACAGACATGGTCATCACTGGTCACCTCAGCAGGAGAACTGTTAATAGGGAAATGGTACCAACGGCAGATGAGAGTTGGCTGCGGGGTACAGTGGTGAGTACCAGGTATTTGGCTGGGAAAAGCTCAAGGGGTCCAGAGTCATCCTTTGTCTCGAAGTATTGGTCACTATAACCTCCTAAGGCAGCAGCCTCGAGGGGCAGATACCAGTCCAGTGCAAACATTCTAGCATATAAAATCCTATCACATAGTGGCAACATTCCAAATACTGAAAGGAAATTAGGATTTGGGAGTTATTATTGTGAGAATTTAGGTAGTCTCAAATCTGTGGAGAAGGAAGCTGCATAAGCTAGGGGTCAGAACAAGATGGCCTCTCCTTTGTCTGGTGCCGTTATGCTAATGATGCTGCCCTGCAAGAGAAGCTAGAGGATCAGCTCACCGGCTGTCTCCTGCCACTCTCTCCTGTCAAAGATGGTATAGATAAATGGCAGTGTGCTCTGGATGTGAACCATGATTTTAAGGATCTGCAGCAACTAAATACGCTTTAATAAACTGGCTGATACTTTCGATGAAAATCCCTGGCAATTCTCACATTTAACATTCATAGGTTTTGGAGGAAAAGAATTTTTTTTTTTAACCTTGTGAATACATAGGGATTTCAGAAAGAGGGCTTTACACCAATCAAAGTTACTAAGCTAAAGGTTTGGATTTATTTTCTAATTAACATTTTATCAATTGGACCAATTAGTCTGAACAAGGCTGAGATTCTGCGGATTTCCCAGATCTGACACCTGTGCCTTCCTAATCTGCTGGTGACAAACACGATGTAAATTTACCAATTATGGGACTGTGTCGGATGCGCACCAGCAGCAGCAAAGCCTGGGGTTTGGGTGTGAAGTGTTCTGGGACAAAAAAAAAGAGTCATGTTTGATCTCTGAGTCACGGTTAAAAATCCCTCCTGGCTTTCCATTTTGCTCTGTCATTTTAAATCCTAAAACAGAGCAGATTAGATGCAAGCCTAATGTATTTCCTGTAAGCCCCTTTTCTCTCTCAGTTCTCTGGTCTATTTACTACTTCCTGGTCAGGAACACACCAGAGGACAGTGACTGCAGCCATCAACTTTAGAGAAAGAGACAAAGCGACAAGAAAGCTTCAGACTCTGGTTCTTTCTGTTGTGTGGTTGGCGACTGCTGATTTTCCCCCATCCTGCTGTTATTTAGCTATTTACTAGTAATGTTTTGAGAGTAACAGCGATATACAGTTAGTAGCATATCCAAAGGGTCCCCTTCTCTCATTACCCCTTCTCCTGTCTCTCAGCTCCATCTCCTCACCTTTGACTGGTGTGCTTGTAGTCTCCCTTTGCACGCTTTTCTTGCAGGTAGACAGTCTTGTTAATTTCTGGCTTATTGTGTGTGTATACTTTGTATGGAGTTTGTGTGTATGCACATGTGCGTGTATGAGAGCCTGCACATGTGCGTGAACACCAGACATCACTATTTGGTGTCTTCCTCAATTTGTCTGTACCTTTTTATTTTTAGATCTTTCTTTGAACTTTGAGCTCCCCAATTTAGCTAGGCTGGCCTTGGGAGGCCAGGGGATCCCCAGGAACCTCCGACATCTGCTTCTGCAGAGCTGAGACTGCAGATACAAAACCTGTGCCTGGTTTTGTTCATGGGTGCTGGGGCTACACAGTCAAGCTCGTGCACCTAGGACTTGTAGTGAATAAGCCATCCTGCCAGCCCTCACTTTCTGGTTGTTGTCTGTAAACTTACAGGGACTCACGCTGTAACCAGGTTGTCCCGGAACTCACACATGTAACCCTGGGTGGCCTCAAACTCACCTCCCTCCCTCAACTCCGCAAGCGAGCCACCATTCCTGTCCCTGTTCTTTAAGTCTCTCATTAATACACTAGGCTATAGTTTTAAACACCCGGCATCTATCACAAATACAGCCTGTGAATCCCTTCGTGTTTTTTCAGAGAAGTCTTCCTCTGTCTCCTTGCAGGTGTATGGCGCCTCGCTCAAGTATTTGCGTATGATTTTCATCTAGGTTGTATTTAATAGTTTGTGTTTATGAAAAACGTTGAAACAAGTAACCAGCTTATTGATATTGCATACTGCTGGAAGTATGTTTTGGGGTAAAATTCCCACGAGTTAGACTGCATGTGTAGTTTTATTAGGCGCTACCAAATACCTATCAGTGTGCGGACAGATGTTGTCTCGTCTGCAGTATGTTGTCAGTCTTTTTAATTTTCACCAACATGATAGGTGAGAAAAAGAACCTTGGAACTGTTGGGGTTTCTAAGAGATACTTATGATGGGAATGGGAAGGGGAGGTTGGGGAGAAGCTAAGATAGACGGGCTTATGAGCCAGGAGGGGGTCTGGGAGCTCTCTACTAAGACTGGAGGCCTAGAAACAGAGGATGACTCTGGAGGGCTGGCCAAGGTCAAAAGCCAAGAGACAAGGAAGGAGTGCAGTGACCTGCTGAGGGGACAGACTCTGTCCAGCTCTATTCATGAGACAGGCTTAGGAAGACCGACTTGGTTTTAGATACAAGAGCAAAGGCAACAGCAAATTCAAAGGTGTTTGCAAAAATCTGTCTTCAAACACCCAATGAAAGAGCTAGAATTTAGGCAGTCAAGCATGGATAAGTGGTGGGAAGTCTTGAGATTCATTTCTATCACACACACACACACACACACACACACACACACACCAATGGCCTCTGATCCTGCTTAAAACCCTAAGGTGACAGAAAAAGTCTGTGGCATATAAACTTTTAGGAAAAATATTAGAAAAATTCAAGAAAACCAAAGCTCTTATAGCTGACCAAACCATCACAGCATATATTTCTGCATGAAGAACCCAAAGAAATGTTTTAAACATAGAAGAGAATCACCCACACTGCAAGTGACTAACAAGATTTGTGGGACAAACAGAGGAATCAGTTCAGAAGTTTTAGTTCTATTTCCGAGACCAGACTAGGAGACAGATATTAAGAAGTGTCGTGGTCGTGGTCGTGGTCGTGGTCGTGGTCTTCATTGTTGTCTTCTTCTTCTTCTTCTTCTTCTTCTTCTTCTTCTTCTTCTTCTTCTTCTTCTTCTTCTTC
>JADRCH010000089.1:3072269-3083022 GCA_019843965.1 Rhynchomys soricoides
TCTTCTTCTTCTTCTTCTTCTTCTTCTTCTTCTTCTTCTTCTTCTTCCTCCTCCTCCTCCTCCTCCTCCTCCTCCTCCTCCTCCTCCTCTTCCTCCTCGTTCTCCTCCTCCTTCAGTTTTTAAATGAGAAACATCTAGAACTCTTGTAGTGAAGTACTTGAGCCAAGTACTTGAGCAGGTGCAATAGAAAGTATGAATTCATAACCATCTTAGCAGCTGGATTCTGGGAGGTTAGCGCCGACAGGCATAGGTAAGCAAGACAGAGGAGGAAAAGAATTAAGCAATATATTGATCATCTATTGTGCTTCAGGCATCATTTACCAGCAAGCAGATAATGACAGGAGGGAATTACTGCCCTTAGCTTGCCCGGGTGGAATGAAGACAGTGTAATGAAAACTTTATAGCAGTAAATGCAAAGAAATCAAAGCTGTGGAATGTGGATGGTTGAGATGGAAACAAGGTTCCTGAGGAGTAACCACCACCAAGGAGGAACCGCCACTGAGGACATGGTCCCAGATGACCATGTGGTCCCCAGATGATGCTTTCTCTTGGTGGAAAGTAACAGAGGTACACAGGGACAGGTCCAAGCAAAGGGGCAATTTAGTAGATTCATAACCATGTGGTGTGTGTGTGTGTTTTAGAGAGAGAGAGAGAGAGAGTGATGAAAAGTTTCTTCAGAAATCAGCACCAAGAGGCACAAAACCACTCTCTAAAATAATCATATCGGCACATTCCATCAAGAGCAGCATTGAGGACAGCATGTGCTTAAACATCAGAGGAACTAATGAAAACAAGCCACTCCCTCTTCTGGTAAAAGATGAACATCAGACATTGGCGCAAAGTAGAAAAGATCAGAAAGGCCAGGGAGGACAGAGGAGAGTCCTGAACTCTGAGTCAGAAGACTCAGCCACCGGCAGGGCAGTTGGCTCTAAAAAGAAGGGCTAGAAACCAAGAAAACAACATGTGGGCAAAGCCAAGAGGGCCTTTGTCTCTGAGGGAATCTCTTCAGGGAGTTCAGTTTCCTCTTCTCACGAGCAAAGGGAGGAACCACATCTAGAGTCCCAACACAGTCCCTGAGTCTTGAGCCAGTGACACGAGCTCTGAGGGTCCAAACAAGCCAGAAGGAAGATGGGCCTGAGCAAAGATGAAAGGCCAGACTCAGGAACTGGGCCTTGCTGAGGCTGGAAGTGATTCAGAATTTGCTCTGGGACACTTGGCAGGTTAGCCAGAGAGTACAATCAGCTGCTCTCTATTTCTGGAGAGTCAAGGACAAACAAGATAGAGAACAAAAGAAAATGAGATCAAATTGCAGTAGGGACTGTGCAGTAACAAAATGACTTTGTCTCGGAAGTGAGCAGCACGCCTTTCGGGGGACATCTTTAGAAGCTGTCTGTCTAGGATGATCCCGGACAGGGTCAGCAGCTGTGACGGCAGGCACTCGGCGGAGCCAGATGTCATTTTGTTGGCCTTCGCAGTTCTGTGTTTACGCAGTTATATAATGTTATGCATAAATAGAGTATTACAAAATTACCCCATTCATACGTTTTATGTATCTATTAATATGGACACATAGTTTCCTTTCCATTTTACCAGTAAAGTTTTGAATACAAATGTAACCAAGCCTCTCCCATTACAGCTGGGTCTTCAGAGCTAATCACCTCTCTGAACACTTAAGGAGTCATTTTTCATTATGATGGGGAGCAAGGAGAAGGCAGATGGCAGAGTCATGTTATTGATTTGATGATCCTTGCCTGGCTTGTTGGATAAATGGAACCAAATGATGGTCACCACATCTAGACTTTTAGGGGCTTCAAGGTTCAATTCAAATTATATCAGACAGCAGGTTCAGGGGACAAGAATCCATTTACTCCCCAGGGTTTCCAAGAGACAATCCCAGGGATTATGGAGGATCCTTCAGACCACCTCCCATGAGTCTTCTGGACCAGTTTAAGTCTTTAAAAAAGAATGAACAGTCTCTCTCAGGTTTTACTGGTGCTTTTGGTGCATGTCAGCCCAGGACATGCTGCCCATCAATTAAGGAAGTCTGCTCAGTTTACATGGCCTGTGCTCATTTGCAAATGATAAGGCAGATAGATGGAGATGAATTACTTCTCAGAGGGTCATTAACTTTTTCCTTAAAAGCCCTTTGAGAAAGACCACTGTGGCTTTAAGGAGTTAAGATAATTACAGCCAAGGGTTACCTTTTGTGGAATTACATTTCTAAGCTGCTCCTCAACCTCCCTCAGGACTGTCATTAGCAGGAACACACATCCAAGCTAATAACAGCTCTTCTAGACAGTACCACACCACTGAACAGTACACAGAAGGATCTGACACTGGATTACATTTTATTATAAAATAGTACACACACACACACACACACACACACTCCACTAAAAGATGATTAGGAATTTTGTTCAAAATTTCAGTATTTCACTCTTGGCAGAAAAACTACACTGAGGTGGGCCCCAGAAAAATGTTTATGCAGGGATTTCCCTGGATCTGACTCACATCTTATCACCTTTGCCTGACACTTCTGGGCTCTACATGGCAGGCGGGCGATGTATAGTTGAGAATTGCTAAGAGGAAAATTATCATTTTTTTTTCCAGGCTAGACAGATCTTTACCATGGAAAAATACACACTAGGAAGCATCAAATCCTCTCTGCAGGAGGGATTCAGAGACCCTTTGTGGTGACCCCAGCTTAGCTACAAACATGTCTCCTCCTGTTGGTAGGCTCTGTGAGTTCCTCTCTTGCAAACTATGAGGTAACGTGTGAGGCTATTTCTCAATCACAAAATGACAGTCCTCTGCCATCAGGATTATCCATCCACCCTTGTTTAATGCCGAAAGTCTGAGTGCTGAGATCCTTTCTCCATCCCTACCAAATTTGTATGCGGAAGTCCTAATCTCTAAGTAATGGTACATTTAAGGAGGCCTCACTCACTTGACACAGCAGACCCCATGCTGTCTCCATTCATGAGGACACATCAAAGAGGTGACAGCTAAAAGCAAAGACAAACCCCCAAGTCCGCACCTGGATTTTGACTTGCCAGCCTCCACAAGGGAGATCTGTGCACTTGCTGTTTAATCCAGATTGCGTATTGCAGAAGCCCCGCTGACCGCCAATCAGCAGTTTAGGTTCTTTCTAATCCAGGAACTGCAGTTTTCTATAGGCTACAGTGTCGGTTTTTTTTTTAATAAGGAGTCCAAAGGGAAGCAGATTTACTCTTTGTATTTAATCTATAGTCAGGACACTTGCGTTGTATCATCTTGATTTGACTTCAGAAGCAGCTTGCTTTTTGTGAGTGGATCTTGACCCCAGCCCTGGTTTTGTGATTATTTGTTGAGTTTTCCTATCACCCCCATCTCTCCTTGACCAAAGCAACTGTTTACCAGTCAACTACAGAGCTACCAAAACAGGTGGTGGGTGGGAGGAAGGACAGGGAAAGGGAACTGTGTTGGCTACAGGCCTCGCATCAGTGTGAGGTGCTCTGACCCTTTAGGAGAAATGTCTTTAACTGCTTATCCTAAGAACAGCTGAGTCTGGGTTAGCCCAACACAGAGGCATGTTTCATGTCCACTAGATTTCTTGTTGGTATTTTTCTTTGCTTCTTTACCATACAAATCAATTTCTCTCCATTAAATATGACACAAAGATAAAATTTAAAACCTCAGCTAGGAGGAGCATGGCCACCCCACTGCCGAGTGACATTGGCCACAGAGAAGCTCGGGCATCTAGCCCCAACTGAGATTCAGAAGAACAGCACTATAGGTGAAGTTTTTCTGACTTTAAATTCTGGCTCTGCATTTATCTATCATGTGTCTGTAGGCAAGCGTCCAAATCTCCATGAGTTCACTGTCCTCACAGGCGATGAACATGTGTTCTGTATAACTCTAGGGTTATAATAACTTAAAGATATTTAGAGCACGGAATAGATTCCGAACCAGCTGTGTGATGATAAGTACAGTGGTGAGAATAGATGCTTTGGTTTGCAACGCTCACCTGTGAGGCGAGGCTCTTCTGACAATAGCTAACATGTGGACCTTTACTCCACGAAATTCAAATATATATTTTTTACACATAAAGTATAAAACCCGGTTCTCCTATCTCAAATTAAATCTCATTTTAAAAAAATGTCACCAAGAAATCAAAATTAAAATCATAAAATAGAACATTTTATGACAGGCTTCATGGGTGGAGTGTGGGAGATACCGAACTTGCTTCAGTGTTTTGTGTCGACCTTTGCTAATATTCTGATTTTATTGAATCTTAAATCTAAGCAACTAATTTTTAACAGATATATCCCATCAAAAGTGCAGTTCTCAGCTTAATTTTACTCCTCAAGATGTGCAGCCTCAGTGCTTCAGGAATCAACGAAGCACAAAATCTAACCCACTAAGGTTATGGGCTTACATTTGTATAGCCGATTTCTTTTGGTGAGAACTTCTACATGTTATGACTAATCGATTTTACTCATCAATAAAATGTTTATCAAGCAAATAGTAAGGCCAGGAACCTGTTGTCAGCTTCCGCCTGGGAACCAGATAAAGGGCTGCCCATAATGGCTGCCAGGTCAGAGTGGAAGAGGAAAGACTTGCACGGACTGTGCTCATACATGTCAGCACTACAAAGTCTTCGTGGAGCAGAAGCGAAATTTGAACTGAACCTAGAAAACAGGCAGCTGAAGAGGGAAAGGGCATGTAGGAACGGGACGATGGTTAGGATGATAAGCTATACGCACATATTCACAATCGCAGGGGAAGAGTAGGTACAAGCCAGGTGTGGTGGCTTGGCAGGTAATTACAGCATGTTGAGGATGGAGGCTGAGGGATGGCCAGTTTGAGACTAGCTCAGGATACAGAGATTGTCATTGCCTCAAAAAAAAAAAAAAAAAAAATTAAAAAAGGAAAAACCAAGCAAGCAAGCAGGGATAGAATTATAGCACCAATAGTTCTGAGAAGCTGAAGAGATCGCTTGAGGTCCGCTCATTCAGGCTGTTGTGCGCATGAGTACAACTGAAGGCGGCAAGCGCTATGTAAAGGGGCTAAGTAGTGACCGGAGGGCCTCCTGCCCGGAAGTCTGTCTCCGGATGTTTCAACAAACTGCGATCGCTTAGTGGCCTTGAGTGACAAGTGGAGCGGTGCTTTACCCTCCGCAGAAATTCAGGCTTGGAAAAAGCATGGCGGGTCCAAGAACAGAAAGGCCAGGTCTGCTCCATCTGCTGTGGGGTCAGGTCTCAGGGACTACAGTATCCAAGAGAGAGCAGGGAGAGGGACGTTGAGAGGGAGGGGAAGAGAGCGAGAAAGAGAGAGAGAGAGAGAGAGAGAGAGAGAGAGAGAGAGAGAGAGAGAGAAGATCAGTCTAAAGGGATCCAAGAAGCAGGGAGGATGGAGCACAGAGCACTGAGCGAGGAGCGCAGAGCATGGAGCACGGAGCATGGGAGGAGGTCTGAGGAATGGGCAGACGGAAGGGGAAAGGAAGGTGACTTTGACTTTACATCTAAGCAGCAGGAAAGCCAGGGAGAGATCGATCTTCAGCAGGTGAGGATTGATGGCTGCAGGACTGGGAAACAAGCAGTAGCTTTCCTAACTAGATGGAAAGGACCCCAGAGACTCACTACAGCTGGACCCGGGGGAACAGAAAACCTTGTCTGTAAAGGATTCCGAGTCTGAAAGGCAGGCAGAGGTGCTTTGGAGCCATGGCCTCTCTACGCATTCTAAGTAGGGACCTGACATAGATCAAGGTTCAGAACACCCGGGGAAGCAAATGCTTCCAGAAGCCCAGGAGGTGAGGTGAGGAATATCCAACAGTCCAAAACTACAGGAGCTGTGGTGGCCTGTGAGACCCGAGGAAAGGCATCGTGAGAGCAACAGCCATCGCTCCACGACTCCTACAGTAAACAGTAGCCTCAGCAACCAGACATCTCTTCAAATTCACCCCCATACCTCCTGTTCACTGCACATAACGTGCTCTTAAAACGGTGGGTTTATTTGCATGACTGTTTGTGTCATGTTTCTATCTAGGAAGGTCACAGTCTCTCCAAATGTGGAAACTCTAGCACACAGCAGATGTTTTGTGAATACGTCTGAGTGAATATAAAGAGCAACTGGATTCACACCAGCCCGAGCTCTGGACAGAGGACAGAACCATTTCCTACTGTGGGTTTTGGGTCACTTGCTTATAAAGCGTTCTTGGAGACAACCACAATTTTAGACATTTGCTCTTATTTAATTACCCTCCTGGGTTCTCAGCCTAATTCTGTCATTTATTAATTAATTAATTATTTATTAATCTACACTTTTTCTTCCGTTGTGCAGATTAACATATTGGCTGAGAGCAATCCTGGCTTCCAGGCTAAAAGTAACTAACATATTGGACGTTTATGTTGAATTTAACCCAGTAGTCCTATTTCCTCTGCTCCCTCTGGTAGAGAGTGCGAAGACTTAGAGGCAGACTTCTGAAAGAAGGGTCTGCATAGGATGCAAGTTCCAGGGACTCTAGAAAGTGGGAACCTGCTTAAGAACTGCCTTGAGAGCACAGAGTGTGTCACCGAGAACCAGCATTTCAGGAGTACATCTCTAAGATCGTGGGGCACATTCAGCTTTTACTCACTTATAAAGTGGGACACTGAATTATCTCCATTTCCTGACATGCTAGTAAGACAGGGGCTAGGCTGACAGAAATGCTAGGGGGTTAGGGTTAGGGTTAGGGTTAGGGTTAGGGTTAGGGAGGGGGTGTGGGGGATGGGCAGCCCCCACTCACGGCTGAGGAATTGCAAACTGGCACTGACTCTGGGGAACGTTCAAAGAGCTAGAGATAGATCTACCGTATGACCCAACTGGCCGTATGCATCAACTGGCACCCTACCCCGGAGACACGGGCATAGGCATGCTCACGGCTGTGCTACTCCATAGCCAGGAAGTACAAACAACCTGAACGTCCTTCCACTGATGGATGGATAACAAAAATGTGTTATACACACACCCTGGAATACCAGTCAGCTGTGAAGAAAACTGAAACCAGGAGATTTGCAGATAAAAGGATGGAGCTAGAAACCATCACACTGAGTAACACGGGCCCAGGAAGACAGGCTCCTCCCCTCGCGGCTCCAAAACTTGCCACGTGAGCATATGATCTGTAGAAACAACAGAGACTATGGGTGAAGGGAGAAGGGAGCATGGGTGGGGGCAGGGCTCTGGAAAAGGGCAGGACACAGGCAGGCACTATGAAGGGGAACTGGAGAAGGGGGAGGGGAGCTTTAACGGAGAGGAGCGCAGAGGTGGGGGGGTAAATATGAAGCTGTTTGAAAAAGAGTATGAAATCATATTATTATGTGTTTCCACAAAATTACATATTACATATGCACACGTTTACATGAAAGCATGCCATCTAGGATCGTAATACTGCCTCAAGAATGACAGACTGCATTTAAAAAAAAACAAAAAACAAAAAGCCAAAAAAAAAACCCCAAAAACATGGGACCAGGCGTGAGAAGCCTTTTTGAGTTGTTTGTCTGAGAAGCTCAAGAGACCCTCAAAGACAATACAGGCCCTTGGTTGTCTCCCAGAGGTTGAAGATAAGTCTCTATTGCTGAAGACACCACGTCCTTTGGATACAGGACTTGAGGGGACTGAGCTGGATCTGACCCAGAAGCCTCCTTCCTGAGGCCTAACTCTCATTGTACCATAAGAGGCAATGCAATCTGCCGGGGGTGGGGGTGGGGGGGAAGCAACAGAGGCGCTTTTGTCTTGGGGGTAACCAACAGCGGTTTAATAGGACTTAAAGCCCACTCGACAGGAGGGATTCTCATCGGGCACTGTAATCCCAGCATATAGCTGAGCCAGGCCAGGCAACCGGGAGGAGAACTTACCGCTGCCACTTCCTGAAGCAGTGTGAGTTCTGTCTGCATTCTGAACACCTGTCGGCATACCCACAGACAAGAGGAGCCCTTGTCCCTTGTCATAAGGCTTCTTTCTTTTGTAGCAGATGAGAACCATCATAGAAATCCATAGTTGATCATCATTCAGAGAAGAAGTAATCACAAGTGCCAAGCTCCAACTGAAGCATCTACATTCCCTCTACCTAAGGCTCAGGGAACATCGTGGAAGAGAGAGCAGAAAGACTCAAAAGCCAGAACACCAGATTGTCTGTTTTCTATATATGACAGGAAGTCATACCCATGAGATCTCAACATCATGGCTGTTTAAAACATGACCTGGACGATGACACCAGTTGACATGTCACCACAGAGGGAGAAAATCTCACCAGGCAGTTAATGACCACTAAGCAAGAGGGAAAATCAGCCTTACTGGGGGATGGAACCCCAAACTGGTCCAATATCAATTGGTCGGCCCTAAAATCACACACATGAGAGCAACACTAAATGTACTCAGCAGGTTGTATGTACAAGCACTCACAGTGTGTGTGCTTCAGGTTCCGGCTCTGACTTCCCTCAGTGATGATGGAGCATGATTCAAGACTTGAGAACTGAAATAAATCCTATCCTCCAAGCTGCTCTAGGACATGGTATTTTTATCACACCAACAGAAACCTTAACTAAGACAGAAGCTAGTTAATTTTTGTCACTAATAAGCAGTAGATGGGAAAATAAAGTACACTAGCTGGTCCTGGGCAGCTAGAAGTATAAGTTAAGTGACCAAACAGCATAATTTGTAGTAGAGCTGTGTAGTCAGTTTGGAGTGGCTGAGTGACTCTTCAGAATATAGCTCAGTCATATGTAAAGGGTTTGTCCATGGCCACAGAACAGAGTGGCAGAGCCTGGCCTCCACCTTGTGACTTGTAACTCCATAGTTCACACATTCGGGCTTAGTTCCTCTCCTGCAACTGGACACGCCTGTGGCTATTACACATAGAATTCTTAGCAGACATGGCATCACAAGCACATACTTGCATTTTATCAAATTTCTGCAGGTATGTCACTGGGAAAGGCCAATGAACTCTTCTTGTTCTCTTAAGCCTACTGATTAGCACAGATCCTCCATGACTTTCTTGATTAGATCTGTTTTATTTTTTTTTCTTCCAAACTAATGGCTATATCTAAAAGCACCTCATATGTACTGAGATCACAGTGGTATATGGGATGAGGGTCCCAAACACCTGGGCTTGAATTCTGGCTCATTCATCTGTTAGCTGAATTAACTCTGGCCAAATTGTTTAATCTCTGCTGAGATTTAGGTAAAATGGTAGTAACAGCAGCTTCACAAAGGGACTGGAAGCAATAAGTATGTGTGTGTGTGTGTGTGTGTGTGTGTGAGTGTGTCTGCATGCCCATGTGTGTATGTTTCCAGTGTGTGTTTGTGTGTGTTCATATGTGTTTATACTTATGTGTGTGTGTAGGTGTGTGAGTGAGCGTGCGTGTGTGTGTGTGTGTGTGTGTGTGTATCCCAATACAATGGCTGACTGAGAATTGTTATTTATCTTTCCTTTTTAAATTTCAAAGATCTTTTTGTCATTGTTTTAAACAATAAATGTGTCAATGACACTGTGGCTAGAATATCATTTTAAACTTTATGTAATACTTGTGGGTTATTCTAAGAAAATCTGATCATCTTGCTCAAAATTCTAAACCTGAAGTAAGACATCCTGACCTTACTTAGTCTTAGACTTCCCAGCAGCATGTCCTATGCTAATGTCAGAAATGCCACCTACGCTGGGGAGATGGCCTGCAGGTAGAGGTGCTGTACAAGCCCAGAGACGCATGTTCCACTCCTGGGACCCTCGAAAAGGGAGCAGGAAAGAGGATCCTTCACAGAAGCTGGCCTTTACACATGTACTATGCTGCATGTCCCACCTCCACACACACAGACAAATAACAAAATCCCTAAAAATTAAATCATATATAGACTGCATATAGTAAAATTGTGGCTTTAGTTGACACAGACTGCTTCCTTTTAGTAGTGGACGTTTGGGGCCCTGGGATTTTTTTAATCCAGTGAGGAGCATTTATATGCATCTCATTAGGAAGAATCCATAAACTGTGGAATCCATAATCTTCCATCAGAGAGGTGACGGTCATTATCCTTTGCAATTTGTGCTTCTCAAGAGCTCTACTTACATTGTCCACATTTCATCCTGATATGACTCTAAAATGCTTGGGGACAGTGCTGTCTGGGAGATCAGAGACAAGCCTGGTTTAGTGTCACACAGCAGAGCTGCTTCATGGGAATGTGAGTTCTGCAGGAATTCTGAGGCAGGAAGAGAGACGGCATGGTGAACCATGCCAACAGTACAGACTGCACAATGACCTCAGAGCCTGGTGTGGTTGGCAGGGGTTGCTCACAGCAAACATACAAGACGCAGCGAGTCTGCTGGGTTAGCAAGGCACCTGCTTACTTTAACTCTACGGACATTGGAAACAAACAATCAAAAAAGATTTAATATCTGGTGCTTTACTTCTGAGCCACCTAAGGGCAGCACTGCTTATGAGCTTCTCAATATATTATATATAGAAGCACAAAATACACACACATTTACATATATACACATACTATACATACATGTTCAGACACATATACAGACATTCACACAAACACATATAAACACCACACAAACTCACACAGACCCATAAACATACACACATATTCACACACACACAAGTACAACACAAAACTACAGAGACACAGACACACCCAGACACACAGATACACATACACCCAGACACACACCCAGACACACACATACACACACACAGACACGCACACACACAAACACAGACACACACACAGGCAC
>JADRCH010000089.1:3083122-3116601 GCA_019843965.1 Rhynchomys soricoides
ACACACACAAACACAGACACACATACAGGCACACACACAGACACACACACAGACACACACAAACACAGACACACACACAGACACACAGACACACACACAGAGACACACACACAGACACACAGAGACACACACACAGACACACACACAGACACACACACACAGACACACACACATATATAACACACACCACACACACACACAGACACACACACACACACACACACAGACATATATACTCACACCCTAAAACGATGTGCAGCTTAGGAGAAAGTCTAGAGAGGGGGTGTCAAGAAAGGAGAATGGAATATACATGAAGAGAAAGTGGGGAACGATTTGTGGGGAGAAAGGGAGCGGGGGGGGGGGGGTAAGGAAGAGGACAAATAATCTGAGAGTTCAGTGGCATCCTGCTGCATGGCCACGTCAGTCACAACGAATCCCATTACTTGGTATGAAAACCAACCAACCAACCGACCGACCAAAACCCCAGTAGAACCGAACAAACAACACCCAGGAAGAGATTAGTGCCTGAGCAGCCTAGAGGTTAAAGGTTAAGTTTTTCTTGTGACCTTGGGTTGGACGAAGGCCAAAGGCGGCTCACATTTTCAAGACAGATACAAGAAAGGCCACCCCTACTCATTAAATATTACAGAAGCGGTTGTTGGTAGACAGAGAGCAAACACGGCTCGATTTGCCTGAGACCCCTAGCTGCTCCTGCAGAAGGGCACCGGAGTGTTCCTGCACGTTCACTGTTAGGTGCTAAAAATGCAGTCTCAGGAAGAAGCAATACAGTGGTGACCTGCACTGCCATCCAGACTGGATCAAGGAAGATTCAGAAGCCCGAAAGTAAAGCAAGCGCGTGCGCGTGCGCGTGCGCACTTCCATGGAGATAGCGGGGAAGTCTGAAAGGGTCTGAGAGGAAGGTCCACCCTCAACATGGATACGCTGAATGAGAGAGAAGAGGACCAGCAAGGGCGACTGTGTCCTGAAGGGACCTGCAGACACTACATTTGAGACAGTCAAGAGATTGTTATTTCATTATTTCCAAACACTTTACTATTAAAAATTTTTGACGATTTAGCAAGGTTGAGTTTTATAACGAACATCGGTATTCCCAGCACTGAGTCCCCCCTGACGCTTTTTACTTTGCTTGCTTCACACTTGTCAATCAACCATCATCCATTAGCATATCATAGCTTTCAAAGCAAAGGCTGTCAATAGGCAACAATGTGTCTTGAAGGATAGAATCAAAGAATATTCCTGCTCCGGTAAGAATACCTAGGCAAACTTATTAGGTTTAAGGAAAGAAACAAGCAACAAGATTGTCTTGAATAATGCACGGAGATACAACAATGGATATACAACAACGGTTACACAACGGAGACACACACCACATCATTCACTTCCCAAGATGAAGTGTTCCGTATGCGGACCACTTCAGTGTTTCATCGATCTACCTGGGTCAGGCCTGTAGTCATCATCATAATCAATTCAAATGCTTCAATTATGAAGCCGTGGGCTTGTTGATTATAGAGAAATACACTCTCTGCCGCAGACGGAATGCTGGCAGCAATAAATTGCTTTCACTTTGCTCTGTACCCTTTCCTCTCTGGCTCCAGCTCTTCCTTGCATGTAGAAGCACAGGGCTTCCCACACCCAACTCCACGCACTCAGAGCTTTGTGGTACCCAGTTCACAGGCTTGTCATGAAGATCGAATGTGAAAGGTCTGAGAGCATCGTGTAAACGACACAGTGAAGCAGCATTATCAGGAGGAACGGCGACACACTCCTCCGTGAGAGCACACGGCTACAGCCATGGTCCACACAGCTACTAGGCTTAAATCAGAGTTAAAGGTCAAAGGGTCAGAATACTGAAGTTGCTCTACTTTCCCCTGTCAGTGAGCCCGCAGGTCAAGGATCTAGGGGAACTTGGCCTGTTTTCATCAGCCGAGTGTTTGCTTTGGAAATCATCCCAGCTTTAAAACAATGTTTCCATTAGCTGGGCACAGTTCCTATAATTACCCATCTCATCTGACCAGTGCCAAACCTCTCGTCCCGCATGCTGTTCACCTGGGCAGTGCTAAAAGAACAGACACCCACACGGTCTCCGTCCTGCACGCTGTTCACCTGGGCAGTGCTAAAAGAACAGACACCCACGCCATGTTTAGGAAGGTGTGGGCAGATTTCTTCTTTGAATAAACATTTACTGCTGAACGCTGGATAGAAATTCTTGCAGCAAGAGAGCTGCAAGGGCTGTAAATGAGGAGTTGGAAACAGTCCACACAGGGTGGTTTTGCAGCATGGGTATTTAGAGCTTACAAAATGTAAGATTGCATATTTCCCATTTTGGGGGAGGGGCGATACAAATCATGGCAAGGTCAAAGTTCAGTAGGAAGTGATGGAAGATTACAGAACTAGGAGGCAGGTTCACTGTCCACCACGGTGATGGAGAAGGTGCCAGGATTCAGGCACTTTGTTTTGTATATGAAAGGAACGGAGAAGAAAGATCTGGAAAAGCCCTTGGTCTCAAAAACATTCCTTCTATTGAGAGCTGACCAGAAAAGACAATAAGATTATTACAAAGATTATTTGGGACAGAAGGATTGTGACATGTACACAGAGACACGGGTGTGCGGTGCGACCTGCCTCCCGATTACACTCACACGAGTGTGTTTACAGTGTGAGGGCATCCCAGAGATGAGAAAAGCCCAAGACCATACTTACAATTGGCTCCCAAATAAACAAGATTTTCAGGTAGGAAGAGGGGACTCAGAACAGGAATCACTCTATTTGTCCTTGGGAAAGAGAATGCCTAGTCCATCAACTCGACTTGTCTGGAGCCGAGAGGGAGAACATATCCCACTCCTATGAGATGTCTGCATCCAGCTACTGTCTCCTGATGCCACCCTAAACACACAGCTCCCCGGGGCTGGCTCCACATCCATGAGGCAAATTTCTCATCACAGCCATAATTCCCATAAGCCACACATACTAGGAAAACAGAAGCTAGCCACAAACTCAAGGAGTGCTTTCCATGCTAGTGAGTGTCCTTACAACAAGCAGATAAATTACAGCAAACTGCACACACATGCATTCAGTTAAGTGTTTATACGGGAAGCACTCGTAAATGCCAACGTGTAGAATGTACATATCTGTGTGACAGTTTATGCGCTAATAAGATATCATCGCCATGTTCTGGATTAGATCCCGTAAGGGTCCTGACAGAGTTTTCAGTATAACTGTTTCTTCTCCTCCATCAAAAATTTACCACGGTTGGATCGTGCACCATACCTGACTGCCCAGGGGGCGGGGCGCCCGATGATCCTCTTGGTAGACAGAGAAATACAGTCAGGACAGCAGCTCTGTTCCCAGCACAGGGTTCGATGGCTATTGGCTTAGGTGCACCCTGGAAAAGAAAACCCACCGTGAGATTGCATAGGTGACAAGGTGGCATGGCTACTTGCTTTGCATTTCCACTTGATGGGGCTCCCCTGAACCTGTAGATGTGTGATTAGCTTTCATGTGAATACAGCAGACCATTTCACTGTGATAGCCCAGCTGGCATATACAGAGCTATATACATCCTGGTTACATTCCCTCCTTTGTTGCCTCTCATTAGTGACGAGCCACATAAGCCCATTTACCATGTAGGTAAGGGACCACAATTCCAAATGTCCCACTGACACACCTTTTTTAAAAATTACTTCTATGTGTGCATATGTTTCATACAGCAGTGACATTATTGCTAAAGTCAGGCGGATTACCATCACTCCATAGTCTACACTTTTAGCTTAATTTTAGTATACAATACAGTATTATTAAACGCAGCCTTCCTGCTGTATAAATCTCCAGATTCACCCACCACAGCAAGCTAGGTTTATGGGCGTCACCCTGCATCTTCTTCTCTATCCCTCCCTGACTTGGTGAGTACGTCTCTGCTTTTTGATTCTGGGTATTTGTCTAAAGAAAACTCCATTTTTGAGTGAGAGCTCACATGAGTATATTTTTAAAATTGCCTAAGTGACAGACATATGCAGTAACTGTCCATCATACACTTGCATAAATAAAAGGGTTTATGCATAAGGTTAATGCAGTACATATGTGTAATATGTACACATATGTGTAATATGTACTGCATTAATGTTTTACTAGGGATTAAATCTGTCATGGCCTTGCATATATTGCCTGATTTAGTCTTATATGAACCCTATGAGATGAGTATGTTGAAGAGGGTTCTTCTGTAGCCACTCACTCCAAATTAAAACATTTTGCCCAGTGGGAGAGCATTAAGTCTCAGAAAGTAAAGGAGACTTAAAAGTCTCAGGAAGCTCCTGAAACAGACAATTTGCACAAGGTCGTCCCCAAGGATACAAGCAGTAACAGATGCTGGGGAGGACACTGGCCAGCTCAGCTCCCTGCACACCTGTAAGTAACTCCAATAAACTCATTGGTCAACTAAACTAGGCTTGGGTGGAACCGCTTTGGGGGCTGTTGTTGATTCTCAATCTGAGATGAAAATATATTTGTGCTTGTCTCCCAGGAAGTCAAGGCATGAGTCTCCCAGGAAGTCAAGGCGTGAGTACAAACTCTCCACAGCTGGTAAGAAGTGAGAGGGGTGGCATGTGGACTCAGGGAGCTGCCTCCTGAGTCTGTGTTCTTAACAGTACCCTGTGGCCCATGCGCACACACACGCATACACACACACACACAACTACATGTACACGTCTGTATACTCACCCCTTTCAATTTAAACACAAATATATACAGATTTTGTGCTTAAACATAGAGTGACTTTTTGAGAGACTACAGGTTATCAACTTAGCCTAGAATGGCAGCTTGTGCTCCATTATTTGAAGAATTAGAGGTGAGAGATAGCTGTCAAAACAAGTATTCCTGTGTAAAGGCAAAATTAAAGAGACTAACAATAACAGAAAAATGCCTTTAATTATTAGAGCAAATGATTTACTCAGATGATTTTTCTACTGAAGATATTTGAACTTTTGAAGAAATAGAGACATATGTAGCCATTCACCTAGACTATTCTAGAAGATTGCCGTTTCCAGAAAGCTTAATGAGACATTAAAGATAAAATATGTTCACTTTTATGTAAAACTTGACTGAGTTCCCGGTTACAACGGCTTTATGTGGTTATAAAGGATTTCTCCTTTGTAGCAACATAAATCTCACGTTTAAAATTATCCTCATGTAGATATATTTTGGAAGTTTTCTATATGAGGGCGGAAGTGGCCAAGGTGGAAAGCAAAGGGCATGAAAATGTTCCACAGTAATGTCATGTTGTCTGCCTTGTACCAAGTTACATGATCTATGGTCTGATACTTTAAAAGCTTACGTTTAACTTAACAGATTAAGTTTTGAAAATGTTAAGTCAGAATTAGCATAAATACATGGATATTATCCAATGATGTAAATATTTAGAGAATAGCCTAGTCATATTGCAAGACTAACAGAAAAAAATACTATGAATTTTCCAACCATATTTCTAGGCAACTGAAATGTATTTTAACTTAGTAGATGCAAAAATATATGTAAAGGTCAATTTGCTAAAATATACCACGAGATTGCGAAATGAATTCCAGGGTTAAATGGCAGTCACCTTTTAGAAATATCAGATCCCTAGCACTGTTGCTAAGAAATTACTGATCATTGGCACCACAGATAAGGCTATCTTCGTTATTTTGCTTCTGGCTCTAAGTGTAACAACCAACAGACTCATTTGATTCAAATTCATTTAAATAACTTGGTTATGGAATCTAGAACAGCAGGATTTGCATGTGACTAAAGATTTTTGGGAAACCGTGATTTTGGTATGGGGGACTCGGGAAAACACTACACTGGTTGGGAGTCCATTCCTTGGTGGTGTTGCTAGGCTACCTTCCTGTTTTTTAACACCACAGGAAAGACTGTAAATAAAAGCATCAACTGAAGGGAAAAACTGGTGAAAAATAGCCGCCCGCTTCTGGTGGAATACAGGCTAATTAAGAACCACTTTAAACTTCGGAGTCTCAGCAATGGAAAAGGACAAAGGACCTGAGAAACCGGACGATGGGGCAGGAATCACGGCTCCCAGAGAGCTGGTTCAGTAGGAGTGTTCTTACAACAATTCTTCCACTCTCATTTCTGTTGTGATTATATAGAAAAGCATATGTTTTAAAAAACCTCTTTGTGTTGGTAAACTATGTAAAAGGAGATTATAATCCTACTTTTAAACCAAACTGGCTTGCGACTTGGTCTGTTTTTAGCTCCTAGAACTTTCATAGAAGGATACTATTAACAAAGCAGGAATCATTCATTGTGTTTAAAATATTGGTAACTAGCCAGTTCTGCGACACTTCTGGAAGGAGTTAACCTACTTAAAAATTATTGCAAAAGGCCTTGTGATAAATATCACTTTAAATATGGGATTTTAGATTTTAAAAATGGAAAGTAGCGCTCTATCTCCCTTGACTTACAAAAAAATAGCAACTTGCTACCCATGATAATATTTTGGCTACCCTGAGGTTTGTCAGTTGTTTTGTGATAAGCATGTAACCGTGAATCACAATCACTTCACAATGACATAACATGCTCACAGAAACTTGCAATGTATCACCCGTTTTCCAGGGCTGCTTTGAGAAGAGATAAGGCTCAGGTCTGTTGCCTGTAGCACTCAGCAGCTGGGATTTACTTCAAGGCAGTCTCCTGTTGTGCAGCAGAGAACCAGTGGGAGAAAACAGGGCTGGCTGACAGCTTTGTAATGAGCAGCCTTAAGTCTCCAAAGCACAAGACACACAACACAGAACACAACACTCACAACACACAATTCTCACATGATACGAAATGCTCACACAACACACAACAAACACTCACACAACACACAATGTGCACACAGAACTGTTTGCTTCCCTGGAGGTTTTTCAAACTACAGAACTTAGTTTCAAGTCATCATTATGTTATGTCATAGATTTTACGGTAAATTCTTTCCAGTCTTTTCGATGTTAAAAACAAAATGCAGAGAAGTTTTAGAAATCACAAATACTTTCAAGGTCTTTCTTTCTTTCTTTCTTTTTTTTTTTTTGTTTTTCGAGACAGGGTTTCTCTGTATAGCCCTGGCTGTCCTGGAACTCACTCTGTAGACCAGGCTGGCCTCGAACTCAGAAATCTGCCTGCCTCTGCCTCCCGAGTGCTGGGATTAAAGGCGTGCACCACCACTGTCCGGCTCAAGGTTGTTTCTTAAAACATAGTATGTTCTGCAAGTGGGACTGTCTTTCGAGGCAGGAACCTGTCTTGAGAAACTGCTGTGAATCTCAGCAGGTTTAGAGCATGCCCAGATACCAGTGGGGCCCATCTCTACAATGCAGCTGGGGACTTAATGGGATATCTGATTTTCTTAGACTAGCTATTCATCTCACATCTGGGGTTGTGACTCATAGGTAAGAAGGTTTAGAGTAAGACCATAACATGGTGGTCAGAGCTAGACCATAACATGGTGGTCAGAGCTAGGCGTATGGAGTCCTTAGTACAATAAATTAAAGAATGGTCGTCAACCAACGGAAACCGTCTGTGGGTTGAAATGACCATGAAGGCTGCCACAAGGGGTCTGTAACACAAAACAGCATTCCTGGGTGTCATTCCTGGGCTTCCAGGTATGACACCTACCCATCTGTAGAACGGCTTTACCTCTGTTGGTGTGAGAGCTTGCTCCTCAACTCTTGTCACTAGCCCCAGAACTGGTCTTCCTCCTCTGCCATCTTTCTGTGATCTAGGACTTTGTCCCTACAGTGGTCACACCTACTCGAGGGTCATGGTCCACATCCCTCAGAGCCATATCAAGTGTCCCCTAGTCATGAAGCTGGTCTGAGACATCTTCCCACTTCCCTTTTCGGTCTTTACAGGTGATGATCCTCTTCAGCTAGGTAAACGATCTGTCATCCCACTTGATCAAGCCCTTGGAGACCTGGTTTGTCTTGTTTCTTTCCCCCTCCTTCCCTCTTTTATTTTGTCGTGCTTTGGAGCTGTAGATCAAACCATGGTCGTGAACGTATGTAAACACTGAGTGACACCCCCCCCGGCTGTCTGTCTGTCTTTCTTTCTGGACAGTGTCTTGCTATGCAGTCTAGGCTGGCCTGTAATTGTTGATCTTTCTGCTCAAGCTTCTCCAGTGCTGGCCTCGGGGGTGTGTGCCACCACACACAAAGCCCCTCAACCTAGGTCCTTATTCTTCACCTCGTTCCTGTAGTTCCTGCCTCCATTTGAAATGCCTGAGCATTGTGTCAAATTGAGGGAATCGTGTCTCTCACAATTTAAGATAGTGAAGTACATGTTGGATGTCCATGATGCTCCCAGCAGGCCCTGCGCTAGTCTAGGCCTTGCCTCTAGGACCTGCTGCAGTGAAGAGTGTAAAACAGGAGAGATGAGCAGGTAAGCTTGTCGTAGGGGTTGCAGCGAGTCAAAAGTATGATGTCACATATCCGACTAAGGGTATTAGAGGAACGATAAAACACTGAAAATAATAACTACTAACAAGTAGGGAGGGGTTTTAGACACCTGTGTGCTGCTCAGCACTTAACATCCATTGTTACGTATAACTCTGCAACAAGCTTACAAGGAGAAACCAGTGGTTTCCAATACACCGTTGAGTAAACTGGAACTCGGAGGGGTCGGCTGATATTGCAAGGCAGCAGGGGCAGTCGGGGATTTGGGAGTTGAGCATGTGGGTTTTTAACTGAAATTCTGGCTGCAATACTGAAAGGTTACTCTACGCTTCAAATATACAGTTTTATGAGGAATATATTTGTAATATCCAAGGCCTCTCTCATCCTGTTAGGATTTTAGTTCTAAAAATTACATGTATATATTTGCCCATTTCTTTTGAAAATATTTTAACCAATCCTTTGGGAATCTCATATATTGTACTTTAATTATTATTATTTTTATTACTTAAATTTTTAGTGGGAAAAACTTCATACAATAGATTCTAATCATGCTTTTCCCCTCCCCTAGGTGTTCCCAGATCTCCCTGACTCACCCACCAAACTCTAAGCCCCTTCTCTCTCTCTTTAGGAAAAAAAATGGATAAACAAAAACCAAATAAACCAAAAGCAAAAAGCAAAGAAACACACACACACATCACATAGGCACACACACGTGCACGTGCGCGCGCGCGCGCACACACACACACAGAGCACGTAGGTACACACACACACACACACACACACACACACACGCAAGAGTGTGTGCAACTGGGAGCCATAAAGAATACTAATAATGGGCGGGTCCCAGAGTCAGCTTTGCCATTGTCAGTCTGTGTGCCACTAAGTCACTTTCCCCAAATGTAAAGTGATAAGTGTGCTGAGTGACTTTTAGGGTCCTTTTCCCCCTTAATAATTTGTGATTATGACTTATGGATAGTCTCTAGGATATCAGACACTGCAGTACCTAGTACTAAACCTAAGTATCATGCAGTTTAAAATGCCAATGCCTGGTAGTGATTTCCCCTGCTCAGGCACTTTAAATGGCCTCTGTAATTTAAGGAATCTTCTTATACCATATGATGAATACATTACATGGGCCTAAGTGGCTACCATCTCATGCCAAAAAAGCAATTAGGAAATTGGATGAAGGAATTGAGAATTAATGCGGCCATGTTACACCTGTCAGCAGCAGTCAGTGCCATGACAGAGGAAGAATAATGCCTGACAGTATTCACCAGCACTAATCTGATATATGAGTGAATTATTAAAAATGCAAACAACTGCACATTAATCATGCTAGCATTCACTCCTAAGATGAGTCTAATGGTACTCTTATCAGACCTATCTATAAATATGAGTGATTTGGTATTTGCCATTAAATGACTGCTTAAATTGATAGAAAATTTAGTTTCTGGTTACACTAGTAAAACTGAATTAAATTTACTGAGCCTTGAATCAAGTCGGCATAGTAGCTTGATTCACAGCTAATCATATGTTGAATTCCATGGGATTGGCAAGTCCCAGGATTCCAGATCCCCAGGTCGGATTCTCGGACTTCATGGCTGGTCTTGAACACGCTGGTTAAGGTTGCAAAGGATGCTCTTTCCTTACTGACTTCCCTCGAGTGAAATGATAAACAGAACGAATTCCCTAGCTGCCTCTATTCAGTAGGAGAACTCACAGTGACAAAATATATTAAGCTGATGGACAGCCTCTGAAGCTGGGCTAAAGCATCCTGGAAGTCAATTCAGAGACTGCCAGAGGGAAGAGGTAAAGGGAGAAGACGGCATTTACAAAGTGATGGGACGCTCGTAAGGATCCAGCTGTCAATCACCTTCACACCACAGCGAGTATTTCCCTGTGAGGAAACATCTCCATGTATCTCTTTTCTTAGTACATACATGCACACGTTCAAAACCATTTGTGTATGCTGAAGATTTAAATCTGTAGTAGTCTACGTCGCTTAACTGGACTCCACTTGTAACAACACATGCGGCAGGGGCTTGGGAGTGAGGCGGCTCAATCTTGGTAGCAGCTCCTTTACCTTTGCTAGGAGTTTAGAAGCCAGGAGGAAAAGGATGACAAGCCCAGCCTCATGCTTTGTCTAATTGGTTAATAATTATAGATGCCGATTCTTTAAAAATTAATTCCTAGTGGTATTTTTCAAGAACTTGACATGGAGTATCTCTGAAATAATTTCCATAAGTGGAATTTTAATAATCTATATTCTTCTCAGCATCTCGGCACAAAAGTAATTTAACCGCTATGTTTCATGGATGAATTCGAGAATGGAGACTATTATTCATGGCCTTGAGAGACAGTGCTAAACGAGACACAACCTCATGGCCTACGTCAGCCATATTCCCCTCTCACTCAAGCCCAGGCTGGGGCCTTTGTCTCGCTGTTCTGCCACTCAGAATGAACACCAGTACCTGCTGATATGAGAAGACCCTGCTCTCTCCTTTCCACATTCAGGCCCGTGTCACGTTATCTCGATGGAGCAGTTCACCTTTCTCTCAGGGACCAATGAGTCATGCTGGGGGCTGAGAGGCAGCCAGTGATCTGGCTTCAGGCTGCTCTCTGATCAAAGTGTGAGCGTAGTCAAACCCTTCCTCCTGTCTCCAATGGCTGCTGGGTAGGATGGAGCTGAACGTGGCTTATCCGTGGTGGTGTTGCAAGGACTAGAAGTTAGTCCCAGCCACAGAAGAAGTTCTTGGTAAGTCAGCTCTCCTGAAAACACCATCCTACCCAGCTCAACTAGAAAGGAAGCATTGGGGGCAGGGTGACAGTTTAGAGTCTCTGTTAATGGTTTGAAGTGGGTGAATTGGGAAATCCAGCTTTCAGGCAAGAATGCAGTGGGGAGACAGTTAGCTGATACCACGCATCCGCTGAGCTGCACGTCAGCACCGCTAAGGATGTCCTGTTAATCTACACTGGGCTCTGCTTTTATCAGGTCCTTATCTGTGGGGCCTCATGTGCTCCATGAACAGACTCTCTAGCCTGTAAGACCACAGGGGTGTTTGATAGACACCTCCTAGATAAGTAGATATCCATGAATGCATGCACATCGACTTTTTCTCTTTCCTAAATTGTGCAAGGTAAATCTCTGAATCTCATAGGAAGACATTATGAACAGAACCTCAATCTGGAGCAGATCAATAGACAGCAATAAAGAAGTTAAATTATGCCTGGGTTATGATTTCTCAGACTAGTCTATTCCAAAGCATATTGTGTCATTAATGCAAAAGGCCACCGTAGGCACATAGCTGCCAGGCCAACTCTATTTAGAAGGTAAACGGTAGGTGTGGGTGCCTGAGGAGGGTGCAGCTGATTGTCACTAGGCATTTACAGGGGGGTGTTCTGTAAATGTGCAAGAAACCCTGAAAGTCAGAGTGGAGGGGACACAGAAGGGTAACCAGAAGTTTGTCAGAAAAATGAGAAAGGGTGGAGGCTTCTGGGAAAAGGGAGAAGCTAAAGGAAGAGCTTGTCTGGGAAACTGCTAGAAGTTCCAGGGACACATCTTGGGAGTTGCCAGGTAGAGAGGGATAAGGCCAGAGAAGAAGACAGGGCTCTTCACCAAACCCAGGTCCCTCAGAAGTCCCCTCACACTTCTTGGCCTGGGCTGGGATCACGTCCATCTGCTTAGAGCCAAGGTGGTGAGCCTGGCCTGTGCAGCACAATGTATGCAGAAACCCCAGATGGACACTACACACTCCTCTCAGGAAAGCGCTGCATTCTGGTGAAATGTTAGGCTTAGTGCACATTAAATTAAAACATTTACTTCTAAAACTTCCATCATAAAAGTAAATCAAGAGGCACTCTGAAAACTAAGCGTCAGCAGAAAGACAGAAAGTGCAGATTTGGCAATATTCTTAATGAGGAATCAAATGTTAATAGATCCAGCATAATAAATGACTTTCTGCTATGATTATTACACCAATCACAAGCTATTATAAGTAAGAAGAACATGGTCAAAATTCTGGATGAAAGAGCTTACTTAACTCGTAGAGAAGTGTGTGTCAGCACTGTAGAGTAAGAGTCGCCTGGACACAGAGAATGAGTCACTCTGGATGACAGTTTTCCTAGAAAGCTCAACATTAACCCTACAAAGACCAAAGTTTAACTATTTGGAGCATTAAAAAAAAACGTGTGGGGCTGGAGAGATGGATCAGTGGTTAAGAGCACTGACTGCTCTTCCAAAGGTCCCGAGTTCAATTCCCAGCAACCACATGGTGGCTCACAGCCATCTGTAATGGGATCCGATGCCCTCTTCTGGTGTGTCTGAAGACAGTGATGGTGTACTCACATAAAATAAAGAAATAACTCTTTAAGAAAATAGTGTGAAATAAACAACAGTTTCTCTGATTCTCAACCAGATGGTAAAATATTAAAAATAATTTAATACTAATGCATGCTGTAGATATAAGTGCAAATGTGACCAGGGAGGAGCATCATGGCAGGAGCTGTCTCTTTCCTCCCCTCCACCCTGCCCAGGAGCCACTAACCATCTTGCCTGTTGCTTATTTGCTCTTTATATAAAGGCAAGAGGGGATCCTGTACCCTCCAGAGAGGAGCATGGATGTTTTCTACTGGATGCATGGTGATGCACAGGCTGGAATGAGCTCCAGGATCTTCTTCTCCCCTCTCCTCTGTTGCTATGGATACGGCTATTCCATGTCAATGCCAGTCCCAAGCCTATGGACCACAACGCAGAATAGCCTTTTCAATCCCAAGACCCCAACAATAGAATTTTGACACACTCATACTGCAGTGTCTAGGAATATTTCATTGGACTCAAATGACTTTTTGCACAGGAATCAAACATGTTTAAAACAGACATGATCTTGGGTATATTATTTAACTTTCCTGTTCTCCAAATTCTCCACAGAGAAAATTGAAATTATTATAAAACCTAAGTTCCAAGAGTATATGGAGGTTCCGAAAAGGTAAGATGTAAATGAACGTGGTCGGCCAAAGTCAGGTTTAAAAATCTTCATAATAGACCAAAAAATTCACAAACGTAAGTTTTTTAGTCAAATTAACTGAATATCAGAGATTTCATCTGGGTCAACCTCACTGCCTCTCTTTCCCCTCCTCTGACTTTGGTTTGGTCAGAGGGGAGGCAGCAGGGGGCTTTAGGTGTTAAGATCCTCTCAGACATGGTCTCAATGGATGGGACTAATATTCTAGAGTCTTAAAGTAGGAAGTGAGTTCCAAGTTCAGACATTATGCAACAGTGGGGAAGACAGTCAGCCATCAATGCAAATGTTATGAAGCCCTGAGGTAAAGCCTCCTAGAAATACACATGGCGCAGGGACCTTCCTGCCTGCACAGCAGAGGGAGAAGTATTTTGTGGGTAGACATGCTTAGCAATGGCTTCTTAGGTGTGTTCTCAATACTTCTGACTGGCCCAGGAAGCCTCCCCTTGCCTACCCACTCTCTAGTATTAGTTAAATTAAAATGTCCTTGATTTATAGGAAAGTGAGTTTAGACAGAAACAGGTGATGGAAGACGACAGAGGCAGAGGGTTCTGTCTCTGAAAGGTCACGTGATTCTCCTGTGGGCCTATACGTCATTGCTAGGCTCAATGGATCCTGCAAGATGGCATTTGTCACGCTTGCTCATGGCCTGAAGTGTAGAATTCTTATATGTTAAGACTAAATATATCGAAGCAGTGCTTCTTTGTGGCTTTTCCTCACATGACTTCACTATGTGCGTTCAACTACCTCATCATGACTTGTATTAGAGAGTGAATAAAACCTCTTCCAAAGCTAGTTCGTTTTATTCCCAAAGCTCTGCTCTCAGTATGACTAAGAATTAATGGCCAGAGTCTGTGTAATGATCCCTGCCCGAGTTTTACTCACGCTGCTTTACAAATTCTCTCCTGGTGATAGTAATTAGCTAATTGAATAGGCCTCAAGGAGCCTTCTGTCACTGGGCGTGGCCCACTGCACACATCTGGATTAGTGTGCTTTCTTTAAAGACCAGAACAGGACAGTTAAGATACCAACAGTGTAAATATAGGTATCAAGAAGAAAGTAAATAAATCTTGGATACTTTCCCTTTGGTCTGTGGTAAATCAGATGTGAATTCTCCCAAATTCATAACTGGTAGAGTCTAAGATTGTTCCCTTGTTTGAAAATACAGTTTTAACAGTTTGGGTTTGAAAACTTCCCCAACAGTCGTGGTGTTGAAGCATCAATCCCCAGTGGTGAGGCTTTCAGAAGGTAATTAAATCATAAGGCTTCAAGCTCAGTGGTTTAGCTGATTAATCCATGGCTTAATGGGCTACTAGGAGGTGGTGGAACTTCTTAGTAGGTCTTCATAAAGTGACCTAGCTGGAAGAAAAAAGGCCACTAGGGGTGTCCTTTACCGGGCATATTTTCTTGTCCTACTTTCTTGTCTCCATGTACCCATCTTGGCTGCACCACATGCTCCTGGTTGTGACCTCTCTTTCACTACAAGTCACAGCAATGGGGCCAACAACAATGGTGGAGATATCCAAAATTGTGAGCCAATTACACGGACTGAGACACTGGAAATAGCGAGACAATACATTTCCTTTCTATAATTCTCCTCAGCTGTTTTGTCACAGCAACCAGAAGCGGACAGAAGCAAAGACCTTTCAGAAGCAATTAATTAGGGTAATGCAAGAAATCATAGCAGAGTAAATTCGACATTCTCTTAAGAGAGTAGGCCATGCAGAGAACATCACATGTAGAAAAAGGCTGGACGTGGAGAGGTGAGGCCACAGGGGATGAATGCTCCTCATTCGCAGGCATCCAACTACCAAAGCCAGGAAAGAGACTAGGTCTCCATTCTCCTTCAGGACCTCAGAAGGAATCAACTCTGCCAACATCTTAATTTCATACCTCTGACCCAGAGAACTGCTATCTTAGGCTGTAAATTTGTGGTAACTTTTTACAGCAGCCTTTGGGAACCAATACAGTGTCTTCAGTCCCAAACCAACCTCTAATAGAGGAACTGGGCAACATTGCCTGCCTGTTATCTTCTTCCATTGTTTAGGAAATGACCATGTTGGTACAATCTGAAATGGTGACCAATTCAGCGTTGGGGTCATTCAGCTACCTTCATTTGAGAAATAAGCAAAATGTCAGACAGAAGGACAAAGGTCAGCAGAGAAGCTCACATAACTATGAGAGTTTTGTGATCAGCCTACAATTAATGACATTAATAAGCTTGGAAGCCATCATAATTGCTTCTAAGAATGCAGGCACAGGCTTTGTTGGATGTGAGGTTCCCTAGGAAACAGATTCTGAGACTTTGAGATGTGTGAAGATGGGCAAACAGCCTCAGGAGTAGCATCTGTGTAGGGTGAAGGCTACAGCTCGGATAGAGTAAGCAGGCCACCTGTGGTGTGAGGCCTGCTCTGAGTAAATGGGTCTTTCTGAAAGCGTTAGAGCTTCCCTATGGAATAAAGCTTTCCCTGGGATGGGACTGCACACCATGGGAGGGGCAGGTTACTGCAGAATGATGGTGCTCTGAGCTGGGAGGATGAGAAGCTCAGTCCCAAAGGGCTAGCACACCCCAATCCTCCTACGGTATTTGAAATTATAAAAAAACTCATTCCCTGAGAAGGGCCTTTAGCCAGGCTCAAGCAAATGGACCTAATAAGCAAGCAGGTGTAGCCACTTTAATAACTGATGAAACAGACTTCACCCCAAAACTAATCAGAGGAGACAGGGAAGGAGACTACATACTCATCAAAGGAAAATATCTACCAAGAGGACATTGGAATTATAACCATTATATACCAAACACTAGGGCACCAAATAAATAAAAAGAAACATTACTACATCTAAAATCACAGATTGACTCTCACACACTGACAAGGAGAGATTCTGGTCCCTTCACCAATAGGCAGGTAATCCAGACAAAAACTACACAGAGACATGCCAGAGTTAAATAATACCACAAATAAAACAGATCTAGAAGATGTCTATAGAACATTTAACACACACACACACACACACACACACACACACACAGTACTTTTTTCTTAGCAGCACATGGAAATTTCTCCAAAATTGACCAAATACTTGGGCACAAAGTAAATCTTAATTGATATAAGAAAAATAAAAAACAGCACTCATCCTATCTGACCACCGTGGATTAAAGCTGCATATTAACAACAACAAAAACAAAAGAAAGTATATGAATACAAACCGAATAACTCACTATGGAATAAAAAAAAATGAGTCAAGACAAATCAAGAAGGAAGTTTCAAATATTTTAGAATTGAATAAAAATAAAAACATAACATGCCAAACCAATGGGACACACCAAAGGCGATTCTAAGAGGCAAGTTTATAGCAATAAGTGCCTACATAGAAAAATTAGAGATATCTCATACTAGCAACTTAACAACATACCTGAAAGGTCTAGAACAACAAATAGCCAAAAGGAGTAAATAGTACAAATTAGCCAAACTTGAGGCTGAAGCCAATAACACAGAAACAACAATAAATAGTACAAAGAACCAATGAAATGATGAGTTAATTCTTTGAGAAAATCAGTAAGATTAATAAATCCTTAGATTAAAAGAGAGAGAAGAATCAAATAGATAAAATTAGAGAGATCACAATATGCATCAAGAAAATCAGGAGAATCATAAGGCCATATTTAAAATATGTATATTATCAAATTGGAATACTGAGAGGAAACTGATAAGTTTCTTAATAGATATGGCCCACTGACATTAAATAAAGATTAGATAAGCATATGACCCCTTGTGAAATACAAACAGTAATTAAAATTTGTCCCTCCCTAATAAAACCCAGGGCCAAATTGATTCTGCATAGAATTCTACTAGACCTCATAGAAGAATTCATGCCAATACTCTTCAAATCATTCTCCAAAAGGGAAACTGATGGAACATTGCCTAATTCATTTTATGGAACCACAATGACACTAATATATAAATCACACAAAGACCCAATAAAGAAAGAAAATTACAGACCATTTTTCCTTATGAGCATAGATGTAAACATTCTCAATGAAATACTCATAAACAGTATATAAGAAGATATCTAAAAGATTATCCACCATCATTTTGGATTCCATCTGTATGCATCTTATTGAATATTTTTATAACTATATTCATAAAGGGAATTGGTCTGTAATTCTCTTTCTTTGCTGAGTCTCTATGTGATCTGGGTATCAGGGTGACTATGGCCTCACAAAATGAATTTGGCAATGTTCTTTCTGCTTTTATTTTGTGCAATAATTTGAGGAGTATTGGCACTAATCCTTTTATGAATGTCTGGTAAAATTCCGTGTTAAAACCATCTGGTCCCTGAGATTTTTTGGTTGGGAGATTTTAATGACTGTTTCTATTTCACTAGGTCTATTTAAGTTGTTTATCTGATATTAATTTAACTTTGCTAAGTGGTACCTAATAAGAAAATTATCCATTTCTTTTAGATTTTCCAATTTTGGTGAAGTATAGTTTTTAGAGTATGTCCTTATGATTCTCTGAATTTCCTTAGTGTCTGATATTATGTCCCCCCTTTTTTCTGATTTTATTTTTGGTTGGGAGCCTAGCCTTTAACATCTGAGCCATTTTCAAGTCCATTGTTTCTGACTTTATTAATTTAGATCTCCTTTCTCCATCTTATAGTTATAATGAACAAGGGATTCTCTATCTTGTTGATTTTTTTCAAAGAACCAACTCTTTGCTTCATTGATTCCTTGTATAGTCCAGTCACCGTTGTGTAGGCTTCCTCCCACAGCAGATGGGAGCAAGTGCAGAGCCCCACAATCAGACATTACACAGAAAGAGTCTAAACTGGGGGTCTCTCCCATCAGAGATTGGCGAACCCCAGGGAAGAGGAGAAGGAAAGACTGTAGGAGTCACAGGAGAGGAGGAACATCTGGAGAACATGGCCCACTGAATCAACTAAGCAGGGCTCACATGGGCTCACAGAGACTGAAGTAGCAAGCATGGGGCCTACATGGGTCTGCATCAGGTCTTCTGCATATGTTACCTTGGTGTTTTCTCTGGGACTCCTATCACTGGGAGAGGGTATATCTCTGACTCTTTTACCTGCTCTTGGGACTCTTTATACCTTAATGGGTTGCCTTGTCCAGTCTCGATGAGGGCTTTCGCCTTGTCTTATTTTTCTTGTTTTGTCCTGTTAGGCTGTCATCTCTTGGAGGCCTGCTCTTTTCTGACAAGGAAATAAGAGGGGGAGTGGATCTGTTGCAGTGGGGAAGTGAGTGTGTGAGGGATCTGAGAGGAGTGGAGGAAGTGGAGACTGTAGTTGGGATGTATTGTATGAATCTATTTTCAATTAAAAAAAAATTATCCACCACGAACAAACAGACTTCATCCCAGAGATGCAGGAATGGTTCAACATATGTAAATCAATAAACATAATCTACCACTTAAGCAGACTGAAAGACAAAAATCACACACTCATCTCATGAGAAACAAAATAGGACTCTGACAAAATCTAATACCCCTTCATAATAAAATTGTGGAGAGATTAGGGATGCAAAGGACATATTTCAACATAATAAAGGCAATAGATGGCACACCCACATCCAACCTCAACATAAATGGAGTGAAACTCAAAGCAATTCCACTAAAATCAGGATTAAGACAAGGCTGTCCACTCTTCTCAGATCTATGTAACACAGTGCTTGACATCTTAGCTAGAACAGTAAGACAACAGAAGATGAAGGGGAAGAGGAAGAAGAGGAGGAAGAGGAAGAAGAGGAAGAGGAGGAGGAGGAGGAGGAGGAGAAGGAGGATCTCTGTGAGTTTGTTCAAGGCTGTAAAGTGAGTTCCAGAAAAGCCAGGGTTAACAGAGAAATCCTATCTCAAAAAACAAACTAACAAACAAACAAACAAAAAAGTATCATACTACATTCAGCCTGACCATGGTGGTATATGCCTTTAATCCAGACACTTGGGAAGCAGAGGCAGGAGGAGATCTGAGTTTGAGGACAAAGCAAGTTCCAGCACAGCCAGGGCTATCTGGAGAAACCTTGTCTCAGAAAACAAAACACCCCCAAAACAAAACAAAACCCAGCCCAAACCAAAAAACTTGGGATAATTCCAACCAAGCAAATGAAAGCCTTGTTATGAAAACTTTAAGATACTGAAAAAGGAAACTGAAGACGTCAGAAGATGGAAATTAATTAATCTATGCACCAACTAATGCTGTGATGTGTCCGTACATTTATTTATTTTGTGAGGGTGCTATAGAGCTGCTGTCACCAATATCTAGGAAGAGAGATTGCTCTTTAGGACTGTAGCTCAGCTATATAATTTTTCTACTTGGAATAGCAGCAACTCTGATGGTGATTTTTCTCTTTAAGAAAAGGCAAAAACTATTTACTGCTAAATCTATAGCCAGATCAGCAGTCTAAAGAACTGAGTAAGCAGTGTCTGGAATTTCGTTCGTACGTGTTATTCACATAATTCACTGTACTTTACTATACCTTACTTTGCAGGTCACAAGGCTTCCAGGGAAGGTGGCCATCCTTATTTGGTATGCAGAACAGTGGAGGCTGAGCTTACTCTCTGATCTTAGGGTTCTACGCTGCATCAACTTTCCTTTCTCTTTACCTTCTAAGTCACAGTTTTTCCAGAAACTGAAATTTTGTGTCTTTTCTTTTATAACGACAATAGTGCCAACTACTATTTATTGGCATTTATCACCAGCTGGCTGTTCCTTTGGGAAGACTGAATAGTAGGTGGGGTGGGGAAATCTTTCCATCAATGTTTTAAAAGTAACAACTGGTTCCTGTCACTGCAAGGAAAGAGGATGCGCATTGAGGTTGAACTCCAAATTTCAGAGTTGGAAACATGGCAGGAGGCAGGGCAGTGCCATGTGAGGAGACAGATGGTTGTTCTATAATGCATACAGCCTATCAGAGGAGAAACACGTGTGGTGGTACTTGATTCAGATGCCAGACCTGGAACCAGCTTCATCTCTGCTGGGACTCTCCTTCATTCAAAATGTGTAGAAGCTGAGCATGCTGCTTACCCGGATGAGCCAATAGAGGAATAGCCTATAGAATGAGCCTAGAGAGGAATAAGCCCATAGAATGAGCCTAGAGAGGAATAAGCCCATAGAATGAGCCTAGAGAGGCAGATACTCTAGCCTGGTACTCACCAGCAGTGAACTGAACAGGAATATGGTAAGCACCTCCCTCATGAGTGGCCACACTGCCTTAGCATCTATAATCCTGATCACATGTAACCCATTCGTTTTGCAGATTCTTAAATTCAAACTTTGGACACAGCCTTTTACCATTAGGCATGGTCAAAGACATGACAGATAGGATCTTTCTCTTCACAGAAGGGAAAAGAATGACTAAGAAACAATGGAGATGTGAGGACAGGATACTAGGGGAATCCAGAATGATGGGAGGGCTATATTACAAACACCCCAAAGTCAGGTTGAGCATGTCCTTATTGAGAGTGTGAAGTCAGGTGATGGCCTAGAAGCTATGGAGCCAAAGATCCCAGGAAAAGGTAGCAATGGTGTCTGGCAAAGAGATTAATGAATTGACTTGGGAAATTTTGTGTGTGTGCGTGTGTGTGTGTGTGTGTGTGTGTGTGTGTGTGTGTGTGATGGTATATATGTGTGTATGATGTGGTGTGTAGGTGTATGTATGCATTTTTGCATTTTTGTATGTGGTGTGTGTGTGTATTTTTCCAGCTTCATTGTGCTACTTGGGATGCAGGCAGGAGGCAGAGAGGGAGAGCTAGACCCACGGCTGGAGGACTTCTGAAAGGTAAGAGAGGAGAGAGAAACTTTGTTGGATGTGACAGGGAAACAGACATAGGTGCAGCAAGCAAGACCAGAGTCAGCACTAAGATAGTGATAATGCCTGTGAGGCCAAGCGCAGGAGGCTGAAATGATCTGGGCAAGCAGGGTAGAGTGAGGGCAGGACCCATGGAACCCAGCAAATGGGTCCTGCCCCCTCCTGTCCAGGGTTCTAGGGATACCACCCATGGGAATGCCAAAGGAAGTGGCTTCTGCAGGGACCTGTCAGGCTACAAGTAGACTAAAATAAAGGAACACACATCGATTGTCCAAAAAGGTTGAGAATATAAGGCTCTCTCTAATGCCTGACCCTGGGGTCTGAATGCAAGGCAGAGCAGTACTGGAGAACAGGGCTGAGCCCGAGCGCTACAGTCTTGAACAAGTACACAAGCACCAGGATATTGAGCTGCAAAGGTTCAGAAAAACTAGATCTGGGCACTATAGAATCTAGAACAACATGGCTCAGGGACAAAATGCTTTGAAATATATTATGGGAAAGTGTGATAAACATGAAGAAATAGTGAGCTTCTGGAAGCTGTCTCTGTGGGCTTGGCAGTGGGCTGAGCACAGGCCGAGTGTAAATGTACAGATATGGAGACAGTGCCAGCCCGAGGTGACTTAGGTACACACGTCCAGTTATAGACAGGCATCCACTGGGTACAGGCGTGACGTGATCAAGCAATAATTACAGAGGTGAACTGGGGGAGAGGTCGAAAGAACAGGCTCAGACATTGTGTTGGTTTGAATAGGAATGGCCCCTATGGACTCACGTGTTTGAATGCTTGTTCACCAGGGAGGGGCACTGTAAGGAGGTGTGATCTTGTTGGCAGAAGTGATCACAGAGGCGCAGGTTCTGAGGTTTCAAATGCTCAAGCCAGGCCCAGTGTCACAATGTCTACCTGCAGCCTGCAGATCCAGATGCAGAACTCTCAGCCACCTCTCCTGCACCATGTCCACGCATGATGCCGTGCTTTCTGCCGTGCCCCATGAGTCACTGGCACTAATTATTGCTTTATTTTCATGTGTAAAATTTCTTGGGACTAGAAACAGGTGACCATTTGCCTGAAATCCCTGTACTCACGTCTGACAACAGACTAAACTTCTGAACGAAAGGCAGCCCCAGTTAAATGCTTTCCCTTGTAAGAGTTATTGTGGTCATGGCATTTCTTCACAGCACTAAAACCCTAACTAAGACAGGCACCACCAAGTGGAGTCACTTCCTGACTCTGCCACTGGGGTCCTGACGCAGGTCCTAGCTGTCCCATCTCCTCATCTGTGAACTGACAAAATGGTTCCCACTTACTTCACAGGATGGCTGTGAGGACTAAATAAACACATGAAATAAATCAACAGCTGCGTGAGTGTGGGATTCTGCCTGGTGTAGGGGATGCTCAATACCTGCATTCTACAGTGTGTTACCATCTATAGTGTTTTATGAGCCACCGGCAAATGCACACTGGTGCAGCAACACGGGCAGGGAGGAGCTCTTGCAGACGGGCTCTCACTTCAATGCAGAAATGAGCCCGACTCCTGACTCTGTCACCTAACAGAAGGTAGGATTTCAGGCAAATGGTCAACTATTTCTAGTCCCAAGAAAACCTTACACATGAAAGCAAATCAATAATAGTGCCAGTGACTCATGGAGCTTTGCAGTGACAAGCTACACACACTACACAAAGCATCCACACGCACACTGTGTGGCACAGAGTGGGCTGTCCAAGCCTTTTCTCTTTAACCTTCCTGCTTATTACAACAGAGTGCCATAGTCTTTGCTTTGCTACCCCAGCTTATGTTTTCATACATGTGAGGGAATTAAAAATAAACCTCAGTGACATGTGTTGGCATGAAAACACGTAGGACGCACCCCCACCCCCCCCTGCCAAGGGAATTCTTTTGTTGCCTAATGGCCTCTCTTGACTGTTGACTTTTGCGTGTGGAAACTCTGAGTCCTACTCTGGTCAGGGTTAGCCTGTGCAGGGTAGAGTGGATGAGGGTTAGCCTGTGCAGGGTAGAGTGGATGAGGGTTAGCCTGTGCAGGGTAGAGTGGATGAGGGTTAGCCTCCGCAGAGTAGAGTGGGTGAGAGGCTGATGCACACTCAGCATCAGGAAGGAATGGATGTAGAACCAGCAAGCACAGCACAAGTGAAGAGGTCCACATGATGGAGTCACCGTGTGTGTAGAAAGGAAGTAGGCCGTAAGGTCAGAACAGAACTCCTAAAGTTTTCTTTCCTTGAGAATGGAGTGGGCAAGTTAGGACACAACCCAGGCCCACGGGAGACGCTGGGACACACGAGCATTCAAGATCTGAAACTTGGAACCTTGAGTGTCTTTCAGACATGAAGGATCCCAGGCTAGGAAGGAGTTGTCCAGCCTCTCCTCAGCAATGCCCTCTGGTTCTGGTGCCCAAGTAGGCCGAGATGACTGTCAGCCCATGCCTAGGAATACAGCTCCAGCCAGGATGTCCTGCCCCTTGGGTTCCTCTTAACAGGGTCCCTTCTCAAGCAGAGTCTAAACCACGGAAAGACAGAAATACGCATGAATCTCTTCAATTGTAGCAACTCCCCACTCTCCCGGGTTCCAGGGACTCGGCTTTTCCCGTTATTTACTTCGTAAAAGGGGAGTTTGCACCCACTAATCTCTGTAAGCAGGTCTGTATTTTCTGAGATCACCTCAAAAGATGACTACTTGAATAGGGTGAAATTATTATTTGTCAGAGAATTTAATCATATTTATTTTTCTTGGTATTTCGTGTAAAGTTTCATGGTGTCTTTGGTTAACAGCAGGTAGCTATGGAAACTTTAGTGTCTCTTTCAGTATTGGTACGGTTTACTGTTCTTTCTCTAACAACTAAATCTCATTTGACCCTGAAAGCTACTATGAGATAAGACGAACAAGAGACTAAGATGCGTCCTCCGACTTCACGAGGGTAATACCACGGCTCCAAGAAGTACTGTATCTGAGGGCACAGAATAGCTAGCACCCTCCTCTACCTGTGGGCACACTGCACCCCACTCCATCTCACCCCAAATCCTCCCTACTGGAAGAACACACACACGCATTCACACGGATGCTGGGTTTTATCATGATGATCATTCATTCTATACTCACGAACATTTATTCTTATTAATTAAAGTTAGAAAACACATTGGGTTGGAAAGTAGTGTTGGCAAGATGCGTGCCTAGCAGCGTGAGGCCCTGGGTTCAGTCCAACGGGGATGGGGGGGGGGGAGATGCTTTAGCATGATAGCATAATGGCAGAAGCAGAGGCAGAGAGGCAGAGGCAGAGACAGAAGCAGAGGGGACAGGTGGATCTCTGTGAGCTTGAGGCTGCCTCATCTATAGTTCCAGGCCAGCCATAGCTGCACAGTGAGACTATGTAGCTGGATAGTGAGACTCTCAGAAAAAGGGGAGGGGCTAGAAAAATCTGTTACAACCCAGCTGTGTGGGAGTTTACTACACTTGATCTTAGCCAAAAGGCGGAGAAGCGATGTGTGGGCGTTTACACACAGAAGAGGTACAATGAAGACAGTAAAGGGAAACACAGACAAGGCAAGGACAGACATTGCCACACTGGGGGCCTGTCTTTCCGCTCTCTCTAGCAGCACACAGTAGAAATGTGCATAGGGAGGCCATGAGGAGGCTACTGAGCCACAGCAAGACAAGGAAGTGCCAGCAAGTCCACAAGGCTAACTGCTGGGTATACGTAAATGAACAGTGGGAAGCAGAGGTACACACTCAAGGAAATGTACTCTTCTTGGGTTTTGATTTTTCTGGAAAACACAACATGGCTGACCTAGGAGGAGGGAGGGGGGAGGGAGAAGTGGGCAGATTGGCGTCTGGCCTTGGAGCAGAAGCAGCTCTTGAACTGTGTTCTCTGACTTCCCTGTACCTGTACCTTTTCATGTGAGCTAGGGAAAGTCACTCAGGCAGTGAGGACTGATGGACAGAAATCAGGTGACGAGAGATGGACTGTCAAGCAGCCATCTTGTCAAAACTGGCCATAGGAGGACATCAGTTTTAGCTTAGGCTTCTCCAAGGGATAAGTCCAGGTGTGACAGCATTGTCCATATGCTTCTGAGTGTCCCTGGTGTCAGGCAAAAATAGCTACATCTCTGCATCTCAATTTGACATGCAGTTGCCTTACAGACACCGCTGCGTATTCTGACAGAGGGTCTGTGTTGAGCTGTCTTGAATTTTGGGAACTGGAGAACATGCACCCAGTATGAACCTTTATTGTCACAAGCATCCCGCTCAAGCAGATGGTCAGGCTGAAGCCTCTAATGCTTACTGCTGCAGAGTCTTGGTAACAAGACAGTCATTCAATAAATGTTTATTGACCATGGCCGCTGTGCACGATACTGTAGCCAAGCCAGATTTCCTATTACTCAGTGTGCTGCCCCATATAATGAGAAAGTTGGTCTTGTTGAATTCCTAATGAAGAGATGGCTCAAATCATACCTCAGAGGTTGCCAAGGATGTAAGGAGCAAAAAAAAAATTATCCTGGTTATAGCTGTCTCTATGCATTCATAATTCAGGGGTGAATTCAGTTTTACTAAAACCCCTTTGCCTGCTCACTTGTACATCCGCGGTCAAATATCTATCGAGGTCCTACGACATACTAGCCATTGCTTATGTGCTACTGGAGACGGCAGCTTTGGGCAGCATGAAGGCGGCAGGTTTTGCAGTAAAATGAAGGTGTGTCTTGTTGTAGATCCAGTTGGCTACATAGTAATCAGCACTTACTGAAGTTACTGTAGAATAAACCCAGTCAGAGGTGATGAGAGGGAGCTGCTACAATGGAATTGAAATTACAGAGCATTCATGGCATTAAATCCAGAGCATGGGATTAAGGAAGCCTCGCCTCAGAAGCTACCTCAAAACAAGCAGAGAAGAGGTTGAGACATTGAGAGAGCCCCTTCCAGGCCCTACGTCCACTCTTTTCTATCTTACCTCTCTGGAGTCCACAGAACTATGCAAAGAGAGCAGAGCTCACCTGGCCCAGCACCTTCTAAAGCAGAGTTCCTAGCAGCATAAGACAGAGGGGCACTGTGGCTTGTGTTTGGCTTACAGGAAATGCTCAAGGAGGAGCGAAGGTGCTGTAGAGACCCAGGCTCCTGCTGCTTAGCTCTAGCTGCAAACCCTCAGTGCTCTGCCTCCTGAATTATTTTTAAACTTTAAAAAAAGAAAGTCTACAGAAATCTGAAGAAATTGCAAAATGGACAGCAAAATAAACTTGATTGTAACAAAACCAAACAAACAAAAAAATTCTAGCCACAAAATCTTGGTCATTTAACATGGAATGGCTTTCCTAAGTCATCTTTACCCATCCTGCTGTTTAATTTTTTCTTAGCTTTATTCCCTTGGCTGGTCTCTGCTCACATTCACTTACATCTCCCCACTCTGAAATCCTCTGATGCCCTCATTTCTAGAGTGCCGCCGCCTCCCGGGCTCTTTGAGTAGGGAAACTTACGATGACAAAGGACTCTGTATGTCCTGTCATTTCTTTTCTTTTTTTATTGGATATTTTCTTTATTTACATTTCAAATGTTATCCCCTTTTCCGGTTTCCCCTCTGCAAACCACCATTCCATCCCTCCTCCCCTGCTTCTATGAGGGTGCTCCCCCACCCCCACCCCAACTCCCACTTCACCATTCTGACATTCCTCTACACTGGGGCATCAAGCCTTCAGAGGACCAAGGGCCTCTCCTCCCATTGATGCCTGATAAGGCCATTTTCTGCTACATATGTGGCTGGAGCCAAGCCACGGTCCCTCCATGTGTACTCTTTGGCTGGTGGTTTAGTCCCTGGGGTGTCTGGTTGGTTGATATTGTTCTTCTTCCTATGGGTTGCAAACCCCTTCAGCTCCTTCAGTCCTTTCTCTAATTCCTCCATTGGTCACTAATGGTTGGCAGCAAGCATCTGCATTTGTATCAGTAAGACTCTGGCAGAGCCTCTCAGGGGACATGTACTGGCTGGTTTTGTGTCAACTTGACACAAGCTAGTGTTATCACAGAGAAAGGAGCTTCAGTTGAGAAAATGCCTCCATGAGATCCAGAGGTAAGGCATTTTCTCAATTAGTGATCAAGGGCTGAGGGTCCCTTGTGAGTGGTACCATCTGTGGGCTGGTAGTCTTGGGCTCTATAAGAAAGCCAGCTGAGCAAGCCAGGGGAAGTAAGCAAGCCAGTAAGGAACATCTCTCCATGGCCTCTGCATCAGCTCCTGCTTCCTGACTTGCTTCCAGGAGTTCCAGTCCTGACTTCCTTTGGTGATGAACAGCAAGATGGAAGTGTAAGCTGAATAAACAATTTCCTCCCCAATTTGCTTCTTGGTCATGATGTTTGTACAGGAATAGAAACCCTGACTAAGATAGACAGCTATATCAGGCTCCTGTCAGCAAGCACTTCTTGCATCTCCCTTTAAAGGCTATGTGATACACCACTGTCATCTGTGAAATGCTTGTAAACAGTCACTCACGGGTCCTCATGTGCTATCTGTATGGATAAGAAAATGCAGTGAGGAGGATCACCTAGAGCAGGGTCACCTAGAGCAGGGTCACCTAGAGCAGCGAGGGGGTCACCTAGAGCAGCGAGGCTGTGCTACCAGGAGAGCCTAAGAGCAGCATCCTGCATCCTCATGCATTGACGTCTCTAGTTACAGCAGGAATTTGGAGAGGGCTAACGATACATTGCATTTTTTTTTTTTCACAAAAGAAATTTAGTGATGCTCTTGTAAATCTTGAAAAACAGATGCAGCCTCATGGGCTGATATCACTTGCATGTGTCTCACTACTCACATGGGCTACATGGGGTCAGGGTGGAGGTTGGAGACTTTGCTGCCATTCATATACTTCTGTGAAGGTTGGATTCACGGACAATTCCCTCAGACTGTTGAAATGGTAATAAAATGTAGATGAATGTAATGCTGGATTTGAGATTAAGAATATACAAATATGAAACATTTAAAAGAAACATCAAGAACATCAACAGAAATAGGTAGATAGCTGGTGCCAGCCCATGCTGTGAGTGAGAAGCATGCACCATGCAGAGCTGTGGGTGTAGTCAAACCTTCCACTGAAATGGAAATGTCCTTTTGAGTGAAACCATTGACAAGCAGTGAAGACTTTCCACCTAATTTTCCTGATTTCCACTCTCCACAGCGCATTTCCACAGAGCCTTAACAGCTGCTCACAGGCCTGTTCCAGCCTGGCTCCCTGTGTCTCCATGAGTTGGGTCTTTGTCCACGTTTCTGTCCCACTCTCTGTGCTGCTGCAGTGCTTGCTAGCCGACTTCTGGGTGCTGAGCAAGAACCATCTCTGGGATCCTGTACTCAGAGGCAGCCCTTCTGCTCCCAAGCATCTTCAGCCATGATTTCCTTGAGATGGCTGCTTTAGCCTCAGCTGAGCTTCTTGTCTGATGGCCTGCATGCTCACTGAACAGAGTATTTTCTTTGTGTCAGGATTTGACAACTGTCTCTGTTCTTATGTCATCTCCTATCTATGCCAACAAGTGGTACAAGGAGCTCTCATGCTGACAAGGGAACTCTCATCCCTTCCTGATGAAATATCATCCCAGGCGGCGGGCTGGTACAGCTGTTAGGATTCTTTTGTTCATAAGTGGGGTGAAACCCAGACCACATTGTGCAATAGACTCGTGATGTGGTCATTCCTCTGGATGACCATCAACACTAACACCAACCAGTGCTCTGCCTCTGACCTCAAAGGCCTTCAGACTGATGCAACAAAACACAGGAAATATAACTCGAGGTCTGCCAGCATTCTCTGCTAAGTTGGTATGTGTATCGTTAAATAACACTCTAGTTGTAGGCATCAATAATGCATATTTAAACTGTGAATCCTCAGGGCACAGGCCAGCGATAGGATGTTTCTGTCTAGAGCCAGTGACCAGGCTGTGGCCTGTGCAGCTGTAACCTCTGCTCTTGCCTGGAAGATTTAGTTTAGACGTTCTATAGAATATCAAGCGTAGGTCCTGCTGTCAAATTTGTAGACTTTGGAGGTCCCCAAAGGCTGGGACAGTGTCTCTCGGAACTCCGACTTTGGCTATGACCTACCATACAACATTGGAGAGGCAGCCAGGATGCTTATCACATCCAGTTTTGCAGAGGAAACTATAGGGAGGTTTGCTCTGATAAAGCATATCTCACTGTTGATCTTCGAACAGAGAACCAATATCCAACAACCCAAGAAATTCAGAAGCAAACTAATTTTATAATGACGAGATGGCACATTGTTTCCTACCTTTCTGGAAGGACTCAAGGGATGGTCATGGCTACCCTAGCTTGACCAGCTATATGCCTCCATGAATCATTCACCAAGGGCCTAGTTTTTACTCAAATCTGTGTATTTTATGTCTGCTTGGCCTTTAAGTATTTAAGGAAACAAGGCCTGCTCAAACACATGGAGGCACAGCCCGAGTGGTAAAACTGGCCTGAGAGAGCCAGGACAGTTTGTGACTCTGTACTTGTCTCAGATGAGGCTAGGTGGACAAGAAGATTGGCAGAGAGAGCATAGGAACCAGGCGGCTGTAGTAACTGCAAATGATAAGCTCAGGTTTGCTGCCAATGTTGGAAAGCAATCCTTGTTAACTCACAGAGACCCAAAGTCTTAGTGCTTTACAGGAAGCTGCTAGCAACTGCCCCAGACAGTTGGTTCTCTGCCCGAAAACCCTGAAGGAGCTCAAAACACTGCAGCTCAGAGGCACAGAGGTAATGTGGCTCCTGCAGTGGATGTTGTCGAGGGCTAGAAAGGCACATTTGGCCCTTTAAAACAGTTTCATACGTAACTGTTACATAGTAACACATGTGTCCATGATGGGATTGGGTGTCAAATGCAATACATGTCACTATATATAATACACACACACACACACACACACACACACACACACACACACATACAGGAACACTATTCAGTCCTAAAAAGAGAATCAGATCTTCTCATTTGTGGCACACACACAAACAGAACTTGAGGGGGCTCTGGTAAGTGAAATGAGCCAGAATAAATCCCACATGTTCTCCTTCATATGAGGGTTAAAAATGTTGATCAATTTATCCTGCAATAACAAACCCCATCAATTACACTAGAGTGAACTGTATGCACAGAGATGACATTTACTTAAACCTGACACTGAAATGGTGAAGGAGAACATGAATCTCATGTTCCAGTAGCTTACTAAATTCTGTCAGTGATGGACCTTGGCTCTTTCTGAATCCGGCTCAGGGAAGAAGTGTGTCCTGCCTGCTGTCTGGACAGGTATCTGCATAATGGGTGAGCAGAGCACACTGTTAGGGTGAATTCTGAGAGTCATTTCCCTGTGAGCATTTTCTAGGCTCTTCACCCAACAACGGCTCCACCAGCAATTCCCGCACTTAAACACACTAGATTTAAAAAAGTGTTTATTTAATATTTTATTTACAAAAAAGTTTATATTTACAAGAAGGAGAATTACACTTTGAAAATGAAAGAAGAGAATTAACAGGAGCAGAGCTTAGGAGATGAAGGGACAGTTGGTGTTTGCCGTCTGTGGTCATGGAGGGCAATGGCCTAGGGTAGAGCCTGCAAACCCCTCAGGCGACGGCATTTATACTGGGTGCTTCCTATACTAGAGCTTCAAGTGCTCTCAACAACAGATATGCAGAGACAAAAACTTCACAGCAAGAAAAGGCTTAAACCTGGTAGAATGCTATCGAGTTCAGGGCTACATGATAGCTTCCATATTGACAGGTTAAAGATTTTAGGACCAGAGAATAAACCGAACAAGTGACATTTGTGGAAAGGAAGGCAAGAGAGTCAAAAAAGCTTCGTTAACTCTGAGTATGCCCAATGCTTAAGCTGACTAAGGGCCAGTGCAGAAGTGGTCGGGAGGGTTCTCTACTGTCTGTAATAAACACTTGTGGATGACATGGTGTAGGAGTCACCAGTGGTATAAAATGCTAGAGCAGAGAGAAAAAAACAGTTTATTGCCAACTGGGATATAAGGAAATCAAGTGGCTTTAATAACCCACTACCGAACACAACAGCGTGAGAGCCATCAGAGTGGGCGCAGCAAACTCTCCGGAAAGTAACCTTGCGGTGTGACAGCTCAGCTAACTAAGGTGCAGTGGCCTTGTGTTAACGACGTCAAATTGGTAGACTTTCATGAAAACAGAAAGCAAAATAACGTACGGTTGATAGAATAGAACATTAAAGACTTCATTAAATGAGGGCATTTCACCATGTTTAATGCTAGGTACGAAGCAAACAGGCTCCACCTGCCATCAAGCTGAACACAGCTTAAGGAAGGTAACAGGTAAGACACAGCAGATTCCAAACAAAAGCCTCCTACCCCTGCCCCCAAATTTCAGCCCCATGGATTGGGTATTTATTCACAGAAACTGAAGTAAAGAACTGGCACATGGTCAAAAATTTTTTTTAATCAAATAAATCTTGACTTTAGCTTGGACTTAAAATTTGTTGCTAAACAAGCACTTAGGAGCCTTGGGCAGCAATAAGACGGAAGGCAATTTCCACAGACTAATGGAGCAGCTAAAGGGGAGGGAGCAGAGATGGGGGCTGTGTAATGATCACAGTGTTTTCTTTCAGAACTTAAGCCCCTCTCTGATGAAACCTCGGGCAAGGACTTGCGGGAGGTTTGTTACAGCCTGGATAACCTCACGTATGCATTACTACAGATTAACAGGGAAAAGACGCAGAGAGTGGAAACCTAAGCTAAAGTCTGTACTGCAGGAAGGAGCCTGTCATGGTTGTCATTGGTTGTACGCCTGTGAATTTAACCGATAACTGAGATAAATGGCAACAGAGTGTGTGGACCAGTGAGCTTAGTTAATGCCAGGTCTTAAGTTGGTCCATGGAAAACCTTCATAGAATTTTTTCCTTTTGTTTCTTATGTAAGAAGGGATTTAATTTTTCTAGGTAAACACAAAAGGTAGAAAATGAAGACTTTGATTAAAAAGCCTATTTCGACACTCTCAGCCGCAAATCGTTTTCAGTGGGCCCATATACAAATGATTAAAATAACTATGTAAGATCTTATTAAGGGACTAACACTCTGATTTTTAGACAATGACAATCTTTGAGAAATGTCTTTGATTAAAAACATATTTGGGGAAAAGGAAAATTACTATTGCTGATCACATAACCATGGTATCTTCTCTTGCATGGATAATTATGATGACTTATACAGGATTCTGAAATATTAACTGATTTCCAAATTTTACTTTCATGTTTGCTCCTTTATTTGAAACTTAGTACTATTTAGAAGGCTTAATAATTAAATCATTCAGTTATTTGACTTGATGTCTATATAATGCCAGGAAGTGATTTAGATTCTTACCTAATTTTTCACTTTTAAATAAGACATAATTTTATTCTTCTTCTATAAAACATACTAGTATGTTGACATCACTAACATAAAACAAAGGCAGTATAGCCATTATGTCAAATGAATAAATATGTATTTCACAAGGTTTCCCTTAGTTGTCATGGAATATACTTTTATGGGCACAATATATCCTACGGATATCTGATAAAGCTAGTTAAAGACAACAGTTCAAATGATTACTATAATAATTTTGTCTATAGAGAATAGACATGATTTTTGTCAATATCTATTAATCTATAATTTATTTGAAACATTTTGTGGAAACCGTACACTGTTCCTCAGATATCTGTCTGTTATTTAGTAGCAATATTGCTACTAAATTTACTAGCTTCAGTTATTATTGGCAATGAATTTTGTTGGTGGAATTTTAAAAATAACTTAGAAAAGCTATTTAAATGTAGTAGCTTAAATAATCAAATACAGAAGGTGTTTTGTGAGGGCACAAGCAAGGGTACCCTACTGCATCAGTACAAAGTCAGATGGGTGCTCAGCCAGAGACTCCGTGCAGGTGGCCACTGGGGAAAAACAGAAATTTTTACTAACTCATTTTCTGTTGTCTCAACCCAATACACAGGTGTGCTGAGTTTGATAAATAGTTATCTGTTTGAAAGCCAGTCTTCCTTTAGGACTTTGTTTCTAAAACACTAGGAAACAGAAACACGAACTTTTAATTGGACAGATTATATAAAAGATCTGTAAGCTTAACTGAGATGATGCTGGTTGGAGAAAACCCTACAGCAAGGCAGAGTGGGGTTGGGGGAGGAACTGGCTGCAACAGTGTAGCAGAGTGGCCTTACACTGGCTGCAACAG
>JADRCH010000089.1:3116611-3135214 GCA_019843965.1 Rhynchomys soricoides
TGTAGCAGAGTGGAGGGGGCACTGCCCTGGCAACCTGTCTAGGAATTCTACCATAATATCTATCTGTATCTCTCTCTCCCTCTCCCTCTCTTCACAGGGCTTAAACCAGACAATACACAATAAGATCACAAGCCCTAGATAGGTGAAGTCAAGGTACAAAAGGTGCACATCCTAGATGTAAAATACAATGAAGGGCACTTGGATAAGTGTGATCTCGCTAAAAGCAGAAAGCCGATCAGTTTGGTGTGACTGAGAAACAGAACACCAGAACTTTAAGTAGGAAGATAGACAGCATAGAAATGCCAGGGTGCTGCGACAATTGCGTCTACTGGCAGAATTGGATAAACAGTGTTCACAGTGATGGAGAAAGAAATGTTGAGTAAACTAAGAGACTGAGGACATAGAGCAGGAACCCTGAACCACTTTATAGATACATAATAACACAGTAGAGTGTAACCAAACCATATCAGTTATACTAAAATGAATTACCTCCATGTATAAATCAAAAGATAAAGACAGTCCACAGTAAATGTAAATGCACAGTTATATGAGAAAAAATGAAAAAAGCACGTCAATGCAAATGAGAATTACAGAAATCTGGAGCAATGGATCACAGCACTGGAGTTGTACCCACTGATCTTTACTCTTGGAAAGAAGAGGATGCATTTCAAGTCATGGAGATCTAACCACACGTGTACGTAGGCACACACAATACACTCCCACCCCCACGCACACTCTTAGAAGTTAGGCACCCAGATGTTAACAATGATTGTTTCTTTTTTCTTAAAGACTTCATTAAATGAGGGCATTCCACCACTGATACAATGCTAGGTACTAAGCAAACAGGCTCCAACGTTCATTGAGCTGAACACAGTTTAGGAAGGTAAGACGTAACTGAATTTATGACTGACTTATCTATTTTTGCTTTTGCATGTGTGCTTACATGTTCTTGTATGTGCATGTGTGTGGGTTGGGTGGGCAGATGTGGTCATGCACACAAGGAGGCCAGAGGTCCACATTGATGATTTTCTCAATTGCTTACCACCCTACTTTTTGAGACAGATGTATCTCTGAACCTGGAGTTCACTCATTCCAAGAGACTGGCCAGCAAGCCTGAGGGATGCGCTTGCCTTGGCTTCACAAGCATGGGAATTACAGGAGCATGCCCACATTCATCTTTTAATATTGGTCTGGGCATCTGAACGTAGGTCCTTGTGCTACAGAGTCTTACATCAACACAGCTGAAGTCATCTGAGAGAAGGGAGCCTCACATAAGAAAATATCTCCATAAGATCAGGCTGTAGGCAAGCCTGTAGAGCATTTTCTTAATTAGTGATTGATGGGGGAAGCCTGGCCCATTATGAGTGGGGACACCTCTGGGCTGGAGGTCTTAGGTTCTGCAAGAAGCAGGCTGAGCAAGCCCGTAAGCAGCACTCCTCCATGGCTTCTGCATAAGCTCCTGCCTCCAGATTCCTGCCCTGTTTGAGTTCCTGTCCTGACTTCCTTCAGGGATGAACAGGGATGTGGGAGCGTAAGTCAAATAAACTCTTTCCTCCCCAAGTTGCTTTGGTGGAGACAGCATCCCAAGATTCCATCGTCCTCATTTTGACCATCTGCAGTTACTCTTTATCTAGACATAGTTTGTGATTGGGCATATCAAAAATTGGAAAGAAAAGAAAACGTTTTAATGGCTAATAAATAGCAACAGCAGTAAGCAGATGTTAGATTAAAGAATATTAATAACAGAAGAGAGCAATAACATGACAAAGAAGTAATCATGAAAATATAACAGTATCAAATGTCTATATACTTCACAATTGAGCTGCATATTAGATGAAACTACTCTCTATAGAATCCAAAAGGAAAAGATAAGCGCACACTGATTATTGGAGATGTCAACAGTTCTCCCACATTATGACTCAGTAAGCATGTAGAACTATGGACATCAGACAGTTTAGTAACATAAGTAAGTTGGCTTAATTGACAACTATAAATCTGTACATAAGCATGAGATTCATTTGATTCAAGGGTAAAGGGATGATGTACCAATACAGACAATGTTTTCTGCCAAAAAGCAGAGTCAAGACATTTAAAGAAATGGAAATCCTATAGAAACATTCTCTTACCATAAAAGAAACAAGATAGGAAAAAAATAACATGAAAAAAATACTAAATATATAGAATTTAAAAAAAACACACTTCTTAGTAACTTAAGGATCAAGCAGCTGTTTATAAAAAGTCAAAAATATTATTGAATTCAATAAACACATCTTGAATTAAAATTTGCATGGTATAGCTAAAAGGTGTGCAAAGGGAAGTGTAGAGCATTAAAGGCAAGAACATTCTTGAATCAACACTCAAGTTTCCCTATGACAACAGCACATAAATAGTTCATTAGACTAACCAGAGAAGAAACAGCATTAAAGACGCGAACATGAATTTGTACAAAATTTCAAAAGCAGATCCACATATCTTGTTTCTTAGAAAATATCACACGTGATAAATGGTGGTCAAGGTGTTAAAGACAGATGGCACATGGCAGGGATGGAGTAACAGACGTCACTATAGCCCGTGGGTGTGGAGCACAATAGTTGTAATAATTTAAACAGGACAGAGCTGTGAAGGAATGACAATGATGTTCCACAACTTGGATAAAATGATGCTTCCAAAAATGTACACACTACCAAAGTGACTCAGGTGGAGGAAGAGAGTTGAAAAGCATTATGTATGGTAAGAGTGCAAATTACATTAAGTTGGTAGATTGATTAATGTTTGTCTTCTCTCTCTCTCTCTCTATCTATCTATCATCTATCTATCTATCCATCTATCTACCCACCTATCATCTTTTATCTGTTGTAAACATCTATTATTTTACTACCAAGAACTAATATACGTGTTTCTATTCATGTTAAGGATTTTTCAATAATACATCATTTTTGTACTTGCCGTTTTATTGCTTTATAATAAAGTCATTGCAAAGATTATCATGGTTAAAAGTCAATACACAAAGGCATCCAAGTTCTTTTTCTGTAAAAATATACAAAACAGCAAAGGGTTTTTATTTAAAAATATTTCACAAAGAAACTCAAGAACTGGGTGGTTTTACTGGGAAATTTGCAGTCTGTGAACGTGAGACAACACTAACACTCTGCACAAACTCTTCAGGAAACACCCGAGACGGTAACTTGTCCCTACCGTTTTATGAAGCCACCATTAGTCTGATGCTAGACTGTCCCCAAGACATGAAATAATAACTACAAGACTACATACTTTATAAGCAAAAGTGCAAACAAAATTATCAAACTGAATTTGGCCATGAATATAAAATGATGTGTTGCGGTCACGTGATTTTAACCGAAGAAAGGCAATTTCAGTTTGAGTCTGCAAAAGCAGCCACGTTAACTCACCATTGCGGTGACCTAGGAACTTAAATGTGTTGACAAAATTTAATATTTATTCCTGGCCCAAAAACAAAACAAAGCAAAACAAAACAAAACTCTTAGCAGTGTAAGAATAGAGAATTTTCAAAATATAAATCTATCTTAGGGAAATTTGACCTGATAGGAACAGACTAAACATTTCCCTCTCTGATCTGAAATGAGAGGAGAGTTTTGGCTCAAACCACTTCAAGCTAACAATGTACTGGGCATGGAAGAAAGAAGAACCCATGAAGTAGCTTAAGTCCAGCTGCAGCTGTCTCCATTAAAACCCTCCCCAGGGTTGGGGACCCCTACACAAGAGGAGGTGGAAAGAGTGCAGAGCCAGAAGTTTGGAGGACACCATGGAAAGAAGAACCTCTACACAAACAGGACTGTTGCACATATGAACCCACAGAGACAGAGGCAGCGCGCACAGGGCCTGCACAGGTCTGCATCAGATGGCGTCCAAGAGCTAACTGACTGGAGAAATCTCTAACACAGAAGCAATCTCCAGCTGGTAACTACTTTCAAATGAAAATTCGGTTTCCTTCAAGGGAATCTTTTTGGAGAAACAAACTACTCAAGGGTAGACTGCATACTCAGCAGCAGATGGCCAATAGAAAACAAATTCAGTGGCCCCTTTGAAGGTTCCTGGTCTCATAAGGTCACATCAGGACCTTCCCTCTTTCCTTCCTTCCAAATCTATTTTTATTTTTCTATCTACATACATGCATGTATATTATATTATCTCCTGTTATCCTACTGATCCTTTGCATGTACAAAACGGCTTCCAGTTTAGTGCTTTTACGGGATTCCTGAGTGTGTGAATGTATGAGCGTTTCTTGTTTGTTTTGTTTTGTTTCTTTGGCACCTTCTCTTGGGCTCTTTTCCCTCCGTTTGTGTTGTCCAATTCTGATGAGTTAGTTTTCAGTCTTACTGTATTTTCTCTCACTATTCCTATCCCTTAGAAGACTGTTTGCTAAGTAGAGACAGAAAGGGGGTGGATCCAGATTGGGGAGGGGGAGATCTGTGAGGGAGGAGGGGGCGGAAATGGTAATTAGACTATATTATGCAAGAAAAAACCCCTCTATTTTCAATGAAAGGAGAAAAGATTTGGGCAACTTCACAGAATCTTCTCTCACTCTGTTGGATTTCTTTTAAACACAAGTAGTGCGGTGTATTTGGGGAACTTGGGGGCCTTGCAACTGCAGCATTATTTATTCCTCCTGTCCACCCCCTTTCATTTTATTAATTTCCTACAGGAAGCTACAGTTAATAGAAAAGCAGCCGTGGAGCCACCTCATCCTACGGTTATTAATTAGAGCAGAGCTGCTTCGGTAGCTCAGGATGCTAAAAATACAGAACTAAACAAAGCTGACTGACTCTTGAAATGGAATTTCAACTTCAGTAGACTGCGGGGGAAGGGAGCCGTGGTTAAACCCTCATCTTCACTTAAGAAAATTCTCCATGAAATGTTTAGTAAAGACAGCAACTTGGTGTCTGGCCATTCCCCCTAAGACTTCAGAAGTTGAAGGAATACAAAAAACCACTGCCACACGTACTCAAGTTTGAGTGAGTTTCTTTTCAAAGCTGTTACTCACATCCTACCCCCCACAGGTTATTACCCGCAGTCAATAAAGCAAGAAGCTGTATAAACTATCTTATTAATTTTATATAATGGTTAGTAAACTTTAAAATACTGTGCGATAAAACTTTTAAATGTGTCTGATGGCTCCGGATCACACTGGATAATTTATCATTTTATGCTGCACGAAGTGTTAGGTAAGTGGGTATCACGCTGGGAAAATGCACATAATTTCTGAACATGAAAATGTATTCTACTGTAGTTCTCTCATGTGATGTTATTATTGAGACGATTTCACAATTAGTTATTGCAAGTTCCTGAAAGCCATGTCAGGCACGTCGGCAAATTGCACTGGAACCTGAATGTACCTGTATCATAAGGCTCCCCTCCCCAGACACACCTTAGGACCCTGTCAAAGGAAAGCTGTCTGGGGTCTGTTGGATTACAAACTGCCTGACACTCTCCTGTCAAACTCACAGCACAGCAGAGTTAAGCAGGTGACTCTGAAATGGAGTGGAACAGATGGTAAGAACTGCAAATGGGCAAAAGCCTGACCTAAAACAGAGTGAGCAGATTCCCTGAGGTAGCTAGCTATTGTTTCATATGCTTATGAGGTCTTATCTTACAGATATAAAGGACCAAGGGAGGGACAGAAAGGAGATAGATTCCTGGATGAGAACACCACCATGGCATAGAAGAAAGACTTGTGGTCCTCTCTAAAACGTGTAGCATATTAAAACTGACCCAGTTCACTTCTTTGGTGATGGAACCATTGAAGGACAGCACCAGAGCATGCTCTGTTGGGACTGGCAAAGCTTTTACTGTCAAGGGAATGGGGTGATGATGTGATTGTAGTTGAGACCGCCCTGCACTGCTGCTAAGCAACCAAGGTGCATCTGTTCTTGCCATTCGTAAGAACACCTAGGTTTGGAACACGTCCCCTTGAAAAAGATTTCCTATATTTTTGCATATTCCTAGGAAGTCAGTGAAATCTACCTTCACAGTTATTCTCTGGACTTATATGTTTTATAGACTAACCTTTAAACCAACATAAAACCAATGGGGATGTATTCTCAAGAAGTTGTAGAGAATACATTCATTATATATTAAAGAATGTTTTAAGACTAATGTCCTTACAAGTTCAATACATTTCATGTTTGAAGGAAATATGGCTGTGCTGGCTGGTTTTGTGTCAACCTGACACAAGCTGGAGTTATCACAGAGGAAGGAGCTTCAGTTGAGAAGATGCCTCCATGAGGTCCAGCTGTAAGGCATTTTCTCAATTAGTGATCAAGGGGGGAGGGCCCATTGTGGGTGGTGCCATCCCTGGGCTGGTGGTCCTGGGTTCTATAAGAAGGCAAGCTGAGCAAGCCAGGGGAAGCAAGTCACAGTAAGCAGCACCCTCCATGGCTTCTGCATCAGCTCCTGCCTCCAGGTTCCTGCCCTGTGTGAGGTCCTGTCCTGACTTCCTTTGGTGATGAACAGGGATATGGAAGTGTAAGCTGAATAAACCCTTTCCTCCCCAACTTGCTTCTTGGTCATGATGTTTTGAGCAGCAATAGAGACCCCACCTAAGACAATGGAGCAAGGGAGCCTCACCCCTATTGCACAGTAGTTCCGTCTGATATGAAGCTCCAGCCTTTGTTTTAAGGTTCCTGTGCCCTATTGCTGTTTGGGATATGCATGAGTGGCAGTTGTTTTGGCTCATATAAATGTTAAATAAAAGCAAATATTTATTTCTTACAGCTGGGGAGATTATGCCCATGGTGCGGTAGATTTGTGTGTGGTGAGGGTACTCCTCCTGGTTTGCAGGCAGCCTTGTGCTCATTGTATGCTCTTCTGAGAAAGGAACTAACCCCTTCTGTGGGGACACCATCCTCTTGACCACTTAACTTGAAGACTTCCCAGACCTGGATGCTATCAGCATCCAGGGTTAAGATTCCAGCATAAAATGATTAGGATGTATACAAACATTCAGGCTGCACCAATATAGACCCAGACACTTTGTATTCAAGTGTTTTTGTCCTGGGGAGGTGTTAGTTAAATAAACAGTCAAGACAACTAAGTTTAAAAGGCAGAACAGTCACCGCAGTACCCAGAATTACCAGTCAGCTGCATGAGGGCAAGCCAGCATTTAGCTTAAATGCAGCTCTTATGATCTTTATCTCTATTGTCCAGGCCATGCTCCTAAGTACCAAGGACATCGTCACACCTGCAGGAAAGCACATGATGTAGAACAGAATGTGTCCTGACAGACTTCCCAGTTGGAAAACGTCTTTATATGTTTGTAACTATAGTTAATGTTTCTTAAGAATTTCATTAACATCCATAGTAAGGAATATGACAAATTAGAAAGACTTTTAAAAATCATTTGTTAAAAATATGCAAAAGTATTAAGACAAGATTACGCAAAACAAAACCAAACCCTCCTCCTATATTTCTTTAGAAATTCTTGTCAAGAGCAACTAATAATGGACTGGTATTTTATTTGTTCTCATTAGTGTTCACCTAGTGACATTTTCTCTGTAAGGTCACACAAAACCACGAATGCAGTCTATGTAAAAATGAAGCCTTTATTCATATCTAAGTGATGGGTTAATTCCCCTCTTTTCCCAATGACTGCTGGAAGATTTAAATCATTGCAATAGATTATATCCATCAGGAAAAAACGATGCGTCATTTAAAAATATTAACATATAAATTTTATTGTATCAGGATTAGGACCAAAGTAATCCTGCCAAATTAATTTAGGTAAGTGTACCAGCTAAATAAATCAGTGCCCCTTTTACTTCTGAGAGCACTCCAAGCAATTTCAAGTCATTAAAAATACTTTTAGCTGCAACATTCTGCTTTTCAGTATGGCCTTAATGGTGGTGTGGCAGCGTCGCTGCTGCAGTTTTATGATCTCCCGATGGCAGCAGCGTTTTAGTAAACTACAAAGAAAATGAAAATCAGGGGCAATTTTTGAACAAGTCTTTTAAATTGTTAAATCAAAACTGGCATAAATGTCGCAAGCTCTTATAAATTCTAATTTCCCGTAATCTTTTTGCCAAACATTCAGTAGGAGATGAACCTTCTCTAAAAGGATACACAGAATTGGTAACAAACTGCAAAGGAGTTTGGAATCCCTGGGTAGTGTTCTGAGAAAGTTTTCCCATTTATCTGATTTGCTGATTTATGAACTGGCCTTAGAGTCTTGTGACTTAATTTCTCTTAAGTCTACAAATGTCTCATATAGAAAAATGTCATTATGTTTCATATCTATTTAGATTAAAAGCTAAGTCCCATTCGGCAAGAGACAGTCAATTATTTTCATTTTATGCTGTTCTTATGAAATATTGCTGTTTTTAACAGGTACTTCCGGAGAATGAGAACTGCTCACCAACATATTTTAATGTGAATTTCAGAAGCCTGGATGCCAGAGAGAAAATAATGTAATTTTAAAATATAACTTCAGATAAATTATATTTATAATGACTTTATAATTTTTCCACTAAGTTTTCTCTGATAAAAATGACTAATTCTTCTTTCCACTCCTGTGATTTTGTTGTAAGATTTGGAAGCATGCTTTCTTTCTAGAGAAAAATCATGATGGACTTATAGATCACATAAGTTAAAGGTCCCCAGGTTCTATTTCCCATATGAAAATCAGACCTTTAGGTTACCCTCATGTCATGAAAAAAGAAAATGACTTCAGTCACTTCCATCCAGAATGGTGACTCTTTCCAAACTGAATAAAATCAGCTTTGGGTTTTGTATTAAAGCAACAACAACAACAACAACAACAACAACAACACCTCACAGAGAAGACCAAATCTGTACTCTGTGTGCCGTCCCACAAGAGGCTGCTTCTTGACACATACCCTTTACTGTCCCTGAAGACAGTGGTCAACAGTGTGATCTGAGAGGCAAGGATTTTGGCTGCTCTCGAAATAGAGATGGATCTGATTGGGGTTAGTGAGCTTAACGTCTGTTAATTTGGTTGGTGGGCACAGAAGGTATGGGCTTTGAAATAACCGTTAGACACTAGAGGGTCCCCAGCCAGTGCAGACTATCGAATAGTTGGACTGCTCAGTTTCCCACTGGATGAATTTTCAAAAAGTTCCTGAAGGGAGTGAGGAAGTGTTTGGTGCTGTCTATATCTGACTGCCTTTGCTATAACAACAACCACGACCAAAAGCAACTTTCAGAGGAAAGAATTTACAGCCCATCAGGAATATAAGTCAGGGTAGGAACTTAAGACAGGAACCTGGAAGCAGCAGCTGTAGAAGAACACTGCTCACTGGCCTGCGATCCTGATTTCATATACAGCCCAGGACCACCTGCCCAGGGGTGGCAGTGCCCACAATGAGCTAGGCTCTCCCTCATCAATTAGCAATCAAGAAAATGCCCCACGGATAGGCCAAGCTGATCGAGGGAGTCCCTCCACAAGTCTCTCTCATGTCTAGCGTTGCTGGTGAGAGCTAACCAGTTCAGTGATTTCATCTTTGTGGTGTAGAGTTTCCCGGAACAGTAAGATCCTGCTGACAAGACAGTCGAATGATGAAGTTATGTTCATGTAGATGGGGGGGCTGTGTGGATGTGGATGATTTGGGTTCTTAACCAATATAATCTAGGAACAATGTCCTTTATCCACAAATTAAACAATTAAAGAGTTTAGAAAGGCCAAAAAAATGGTTAGAATGTAATTTTCAGTTCAAGTATAATCATATAAATAATGTTCCAGGATCCTGACGCAAATAAGGGCAGAATGGTTTATTAAATGCAGGTGAAGCAGAACAATGTACTGGTGTTCCAGAACCTTCTGCTCTAGGGTTTTAATTCCGTCTTCCTCACATTTGTCTCCACGGTCCTTCCTCATTTCCTTCCTTCCTGTCTAGTCACTCTGCTTCCTCTTCAGGTTTTTCAAGTGGGCAGTACGGGAAACCGTAGTTTCGAGAGAATTCAGATTTCCTCATGGGCACAACAGGGAATCGTTACACTTATAAAAGACAAAGTTATCAGAGGCCAGAGCTACAAACCAGTCAAAAATCCAAATATTAAAGCAAGAGAAGCGCTACACTTACCAGGGAAATGAGCCTACCCCTGGGCTCAGGTCTTAGTGAGCTACGTTTGACTGCTCCTATACAAAAAAAAAAAAGATGCCAGTGACTCAGTCACTTGAAACACTGGTTCTATTGTTTGCTTGTTTGTCGGGTTTCTCCAGAAACACTGGTTCTTAAGAGTTCTGGATGCTGGCACTCTGAGACAGTGGGTTAGCCTGGCCTCCTTCTCCTTCCGGTGAGGGCCCTCTTCCTGTCAGGGTGATGGCCACCTTCTGTTCAATCTTTGTAGGGATCAATGAGGAAGGAAAACCCACAAGGCCTAATCTTAACCTAGCTGCTTCCTTACCTCACCTCTTAAGGTTACAGTGGAGGGCTGGCTTGCACACGTGAATTGTGGGAGACACAAACACTCAGTCCATACATAATGATACTAGCCAAGGCTCTAGTGTAGGGACAAAGAGCGGAGCAGAGACTGAAGGAAAGGCCATCCAGAGTCAGTCCCACCTAGGGATCTATCCCCTCTGCAGACACCAAACCCGGACACTACTGCTGATGCCAAGAGATGCTTTCAAACAGGAGCCTGACATAGCTGTCTCCTGAGAGGCTCTGCCAGAGCCTGACAAATATAGAGGCAGATGCCCGCAGCCAACCATCGGACTGAGCACCGGGACCCCAATGGAAGAGTTAGGGGAAGGACTGAAGGAGCTGAAGGGGTTTGCAACCCCATAGGAAGAACAGCAACATCAACTAACCAGACCCAGCTCCCAGGGACTAAATCACCAGCTAAGAGTACACATGGAGTGTCCCATGGCTCCAGCTACATATGTAGCAGAGGTTGGACTTTTCTGGCATCAATGGGAGGGGAGGCTCTTGGTCCTCTTTAGGCTTGATGCCCCAGTATAGAGAAATGCTAGGGCAGTGAAGTAGGAGTGGATGGGTGGGTCGGGGAGCACCCTCACAGAGATAGGGGAGGGATGATTGGACTCATTCCTGAGGTATGGCACTTTGTGCAATACTGGGGAAGAGATGATGCTCTTGGCATCACATTCTGGGAAACAAGAGACTCATAGCAGTTCCTGTTGCCTTTCACACTACGGTGAGCGTAAGAGACAAAGCAGATAATTGGTACCCGATCCATCTACAGTGAGATCTTGGAAAACGGCATAATGAGTCTGTGCCATAACAGGTTCTTTGCCCTCAGAAAGTTCAGCTGTGTAGAAGAAGGGTTGCACCACTCAATGACCAAGGTCAGCCCGGCAGCTTTCATCAGGGTCCAGGGGCTTTCAGTTCCACCCGTTCAGGGATGAAGTTTGGCGCCACCTACTGGTAGTTGTTCTGCCTTAAAAATTGATGGGGACAATTAAGATCTCAAACTGACCGGACTTCTGGGATAGTGGCACTGACTCCAGGCATGCTTGAAGAATAGGTGCACAACTTCTAGGCCTGATCCAAAAGGACCAGGCTGGGAAAATATGAAGAGGTACAAGAATCCGAATGCTGAGTTAGTGTTACCTGGTTATTTCCACCTGGCAGGACCACAGCCCCCGTGTTGCTCTGCTTCCTCATGAAGAACTTGGAGCAAAAAGAGAAAGCAAGAACACTATTCTTTGACAATCACTATTTTTTTAATTCAAATTATTTTAGATTTTCATTATTTCCAATTGAGTTATTTCAAATTCTCATACCACTTCAATTAAAAATATTAATTTCATTTCTACTGAGTTCATCAAACAAGCTTTCAGTGTTTATTAAGTGCACAATAAATGTAAAGATTAGTAAGAAGGCATCTCTGACTTCTTGCTTTTTATTCCATGTGCAGAGGGACCTTATATAAACTGAGACCAGGTAAGAAATCCTAGTAATATGGAGCAAGAAACACTTCAAAGAGACCTGCTGGCGAAGGCTTAAGAGTAAGTTTTCAAGAATATGAGAGAGTAGAGATAACACAGCACGACCAAGACAAGTGGGCAAGGAGTGTTCTGCAACAGGATAAAGTTGGTGTGCGCAGCACAGAGGCCAGTGGAGGGCATTCTGGGATAGCAGAGAGGCCAGTGGAGGGAATTCTGGGATAGCACAGAGGCCAGTGGAGGGCATTCTGGGATAGCAGAGAGGCCAGCAGAGGGAATTCTGGGATAGCACAGAACCCGTGAAAGGCATTCTGGGGTGGTGCAAGAGGCCAGCGGAGGGCATTCTGGGGTGGCCCAGAAGCCAGCAGAGGGCATTTATGGGATAGCACAGAGCCAGCGGAGGGCATTTTGAGGAGGCGCAGAGTCCAGCGGAGGGCATTCTGGGATAGCGTAAGAGAGAATGTGTACTTCCACCATTTTGGTGAGACATGTGAAACCACACAACTGGTTTCCTGAGAAGACATCATTGGCAGTGTGGGGGAGTACAGCAACAGCGTCAAAGAGCGGAGGGAACAGAGGTTTGGAGCAGGGAGCTAAAAGCCCATCTGAATGGCTGAGAAGACAGAGCTCTTACTTAGAATAACCGAATTGGGAAGAGAGACGGAGGAACACATCCCAGAAACAAGATGAGCAATGAATGAGGGGAGAGGTGGAACGGGGAGGCAACGCAGTCCTGAGAAACTGGACCTGAAATACTTAACATTTACTGAAGAGAACACTGATTTGTTTGCCCTTTCTTCAGCCTTCTTGGCTCTGGTATCCTCGTGGCTGCCTCCTACCTTCTCTCTTGACCTTTGCTTGAATGTCACCTTTCCTATCCTATTCAATATAGATATTTTTAAAACCCTGTGACCGACAACAGAGACCTGCCTACAAGATGCACTAGTGCAGTAGTGGTACACGTGTTATGGAAATACCCAGTCACCTTTTAAAAATTAGACCTAACTTTTAAATCTAAATGCATCAGTTCAAGATTTCATATCACTGCAACCAAAAATATTATATTTTATGAAATTATAATTTCACTATAAAAATAACGAAATCAGAGCATGAGATGGAACCCATACCTGACATTGGTAAAGTGGCCAAGAACATGACACTAACTAGATGGGCCATGGGCCTAGGAGAAAACCTAACTCTGTTATTCTGCTAAAAATAACAGAGCAATAAAATGACATACTACTATACCCAGAGATCATAGCGTCACCAAGCCCTGATCAGAGAAGCTGCTTCTTGCAAGAGATGATAATTAATAATGCGTAGGAATGAGAGAATTTGGGGCACTCAGCCATAGTTGGGATATATTTACATTGAGATATCTTTATAAAATTTTTTTTAAAAATAGCAAAAATTTAAGTGTATAGGGTGCACTGTATACCGGCATATTGGCAGGTTTGTGAAGGTGCGTATGTCCAAATACACCCTGTCTTTGAGCCTCTTATTCCCATCGCATGTGCCCTCTCCACCGTTGACAATCTCTCTCCAACCTTTGTCCACCCAGTCTTGTCTCCTCTGTCATGACATAAATCTATTTATCATGTATGATTTATAAAAAGGATTTAATGTGTACATAAAATCTATAATCCACATAATAGAGAAAACATGGCATTTCTTCCCAAGTCTAGCATATGTCACTTAAGATGATGATCCATCCATTTCTAGCAAATGACAAAATCTCATTGTTCTTCTTGGCTCAGTACAAGAGCACTGTGTACTGTGACACTCTTTGTCATTTATCCACCTGCTGATAAATACCTATGCTAAGTTTATACAGGGCTACCGTAGTTGGTAGAGTAATAAACATGGAGGTGCAGGTACCTCTGTAATGTACTGAGTGTAGATTCTTCACGGTATTATATTTGGTAAAGCTGGACTGAGCAGCAGTTCTGTTTTTAGTATACTGATTCCCACACTGGCCATATGAATTTATATCCCTATTAGTAGTGTGTAAGAGTTCCCTTTTCCCCAGATCCTCACAGCATTTGTGTTCCTAGTGGTAGCTATTCATAAGGTGAATGAATATAATTCTATCTGTCCAGGACAATGAGTATGCCAAACCTAGCTTTCCCTTGTCATAGGGTTCTGTCAGTACCTGATGGATATCAGCTCTCCCCCCACCACACACACACACACACACACACACACACACACACACAAGAGAGAGAGAGAAATAGCTGTAGGGACCCTCCCTTTTGGTTCATCAAACAGGATTTTACTACGTAGTTTCTGCTGGGGCTGGGAACTCAGTCCAGATTCTAGGCATCCCTCAGATTCATGGCAATCCCCTCGCCTCCCATGCTCTTGTATTGTATGTGTAAGCCACGATGCCTGGCTTGCACAGGGACTTGTCATCTGTTTAGTTCACTCTGGTGCCCCTGGTCCCTGTCCAGTGAAGGCTGGAGAAGACCCATCACAGGTAGGAGGGGGGAGGAGACCCATCACAGGTAGGAGGGGGGAGGAGACCCATCACAGGTAGGAGGGGGAGGAGACCCATCACAGGTAGGAGGGGGAGAAGACCCATCACAGGTAGGAGGGGGGAAGAGACCCATCACAGGTGGGAGGGGGGAAGAGACCCATCACAGGTAGGAGGCGGTGTGTTCATACCCCTGTCCTTCCAGCCATAGGTGAGCCTCTAGCCATTTACAAAGATTCACAATGCCAGGTATGTTTACCTGTCTATAGAAGGGCAAAACCATATATAAATATATGTTATTAATCTTGGAGAGATGAATAAAATTCTTAGGAAGAGCATAAGCAAATGAAACTTTGTCCCTGCCAATAGCAGGAGAGCTTCATAGAGTACTCCTAACCTTGATTGGCTCTTCTGATATAATCCCTGCCCCTGATTGGTTCTGGTCACATAATACTTCTTGAGACACCATTTTCTGTAATCACTTTTGGGGATGGCGATAAGATTGAGCATATACAGAACCTAATGTGCTTATAGGGCATATTTCTGATCTATGATACTAAGAGGTAAGCGCTGTGCATTTTATGTTGCTATTCTTTTTTTTTTTTTTTTTCCAAGATAGGGTTTCTCTGTGTAGCTCTGGCTGCCCTGGAACTCACTCTGTAGACCAGGCTGGCCTTGAACTCAGAAATCCGCCTGCCTCTGCCTCCCAAGTGCTGGCCTCTGCCTCCCAAGTGCTGGTTATGTCGCCATTCTTAAATGTATTGACTTGAAAATAAATCCACAGACTTGTTCCCATTAGCAGCAAGCACATCATCTGTAGGCGGCCCAGGGCTGTACGGTAAAAGTTCCCTTTGTTGGATTCCTTTAGAAGCACATCCTCTTTGGGGGACAGCTGGCTACTCTGCTGCTGATTCCTATCATCTGTGTCACTGGTAAAGTCCGGAACTATGTAAGTTCTTAGCTTTCAGCCTGGCTGGTGCTAAGTTAACAAGTATTTACTGAGCTCCTCCTTTGTGTCAGATACTCCTAGGAGATGAGAAAGGGCAGAGGGAAATGTGACCTCCTCACCCACAGATGCCAGCTTGGTGGGTGACAAAGACAAAGCACGCTGAGACTGTGTGTGCTCCTTTCTCTCCATCCTTCTCTACTTCCCTTCCCTTTCCTGAATAACTTGGTTCTAAAGACATTTTGGGGGCCAGAGCAAGGGACGCATCCACAGCTGAGGCAAAAAAGGGGACTCAAATTGTGCCCAAACAGGGCATCTAAGATGCAGTGGAGTCAGAATCCACCTGTATTCAGGAGGATTGAAGAAGTATTCAGGAAGGGGACCGACATGTTGGGCCAGTCTCAAGCATGGGATGGAAGACATCTACAGAGAGGCTGCATGGCCTAGTGTATCAGACCTGGCAGGTGTGGGGACCCCGCCCATGCATGAGTGGGGAAAGCAAGTGCACATGGTGGTAACCCTGCCCAGAGGGTCTAGTGCCTGGGCAGTGAGGGATTCAGGTGTGGAAATGGCGTAGCATACAGTGAGACAACATCAGCAGGGTAAGAGCAGTCGGGTGGGCAGGAGCCAGCCCCGCTACAGCCCCGAGGTACCAAGTTGAGAGAGGAGAAAGGAATCCACTCTAGGAATGGAGGCAGCTGAGATAGGAGTCTTGTTAAATAAAAGAAACAAACCAAAATTCATGAAGTAATCATGTTAAGGATGGAGGAACATAGATTCTTCATCTAGTTAGAGAGGAGAGTCATAAACGTGGAAGGAAAGAAAGGAACATCAAAACGGAGTTAGGATCGAAGCCTTTAGTGGTTACTCACCATCTTCAATATAAAGAAAAATAAAGATCACATGCATGTCCTGGGAGGCCTGGGAAAAGTCACACTGTGACAGCAATAAACAGGCCCAATGACGCTGCAGCCTCTACATGTAATTACATGCAAGGAACCACAACTCTGTGGGAAAATGGTGAGGGCAGAAGAAATACAAACAAGTCTGCAGCTCCTCATGCTACATCACGAGGTCACACCCACAGACTAGGGATGTCTGTAGAAAGGACACAGAAGCCAACTCCTCATGCCACACCATGAGGCCATGCCTCCAGACTATGGATGTCTGTAGAAAGGACACTCTCAGAGAGAGGACGCAGTGAGAAGAACAAGTCCAAAGATTGCAAAGCAGACGTTGCCGTTGATAATGGCAGTACCTGGTGTTGATCATGAAGAGACATTGGGTAGATCCAAATGGAGGGAGACTCTAAAATGCAGTATAAAATAATTCCTCCCGGGGGTCAAGCAGTCAAGGAAAGATTGAGAAACTGTTTAAAGAAAAATGAAACAGCCCCTGGTCCCACACTAGTCTTGGGCCCTGTCTTGGTCAGCGTTCTACTGCTGTGAAGAGACATCATGACAAAGAAAACTCTTATAAGAGAAAGCGTTTAATTGGGGTCTTGCTTACAGTTTCAGGGGTTTAGTCCCTTATCGTCATGGCAGGGAGCATGCTGGCAGGTGCTGGAGTAATAGCTGGAAGCTACATCTTAATCCATAGGCAGAGAGGGAAGCAAGACTGGGCCTACATGGGCTTCTGGAACCTCAAAGCCCACCCCCAGCCACATACTTCCTCCAACAAGGCCACACCTGTGTTCCTTTTAATCCCTTCGAAGAGCTCCACTCCCTGGTGGTTAAGCTTGAAACAGATAAACTATAGGGGCCATTATTCAATCCACCACAGGCTACCAGTGACGGAGACAAGGTGAGTCCCGAATGAGGTCTGAGGAGTGGACAGGAGCAACACTGACATTTCCTCCAAGCAGATCGCTGTACTGTGGCTAGACAGAAAAATGTTGCCGGTTTTAGGAAAAAATACATTTAACTACTAGGGAATGTGTGTATGCCACGGGTGATAAGTTATTATAACAGAGAGCGCCAAAGCTCTTTTGATACAAGTGTAACTTTTTTGTAACTCATAATGAGAGAAGGCTAATGTATCACAAGGCTTGAGCTCTGTGGCAACTTCAGGAGCATGAATGCTAATTCGGAGTCCTAAAGGCCCGGTGTTCTCAGAACTACCTCAGGAACTGGTGCTGACAACTTCACTACTGGCCATCACTGAGTGATTGGCAGTGATACTACGGTCAGTGTCATCATAATACGGTTATCTTCTTCCACCCACAACCGTACGTTAAATCTCATCCGTAAAGCTCACCTATTTCAAATACGCATGCGCAGCTCATTCATTTGTTCAGCACACACAGAGTTGCACAACTGTCATTAGAACATTTTTATTTTTTCCCCTCAAGGATCCCTACCCCATGAGACCTTCCTCCTCATTTTTTCCCATACTGATTTTATTCTAAAGCTTATTCTGTTTTCTACAGGTACAGGAGGTCGTGCCTCATAAATCAGTGAGCAGCCACTGTACAGTTGATGGTCTGATGGACGAATGGATGGGCCGTTGCAGGAATGTGCTGACAACCGCGTGTGGTTCTCCTTTGGGTGACTCTGAGGCTATGACTGCTTCTCATTGGCTGTTTTCTACATGCTCATTAAAACCAACTGCTCCCCAAGCTTCTAGATACCAAGCCAAACGGAGTTCTCAGTGTCTTAAAAGTCATTTTGCAAAGTGCAAAGTAGTCGTGTCTGGCTCACTGTGGATAATAGAATGTGGATGATGAGGTCACTTTAACACAGATTAATAATAATAATCATCATGACTGAGCTCCCAACCTCTGCCATATTAATAACCTGCGGTCCACAATGGTATAAAATTCTTCAAATACAGGATGATTTTATCGCACAATTGTGTTGCAGATAAATATATAAAAGAAGACATTTGTTCTGGCACAACCTATGACCAAAGCAGCAGCCAGCGGGGGCACAGATAATGAGTAGCCATCAGTTACAGTCTTCGTACACTGTATTTTAGACTACTGCGGAGACCTTTTTACAATCAGCTTAGTGAGGAACACTCAAAATGGTCAATTATTATTTTGTGGCAATGATGAAAAATGTTTAAGCCTCTTCTTTAAAGTACTTCTTAAAGTTCTCCTACGGATCCGAACATAATTGTTTATATAATTATGTCCTTCCAAATAACGTTTGTTCTAAGTGTTTAATTTAGTAAGAATAAGAATTCTTTGAGGGGACTGTATTAACTCACCACTGAAATAACCACTCTCCCAAACTGAAAATAGATCTCAGCTATCATTTATGAAGGTTTAGATCTCAGCTATCATTT
>JADRCH010000089.1:3135224-3155844 GCA_019843965.1 Rhynchomys soricoides
TAGATCTCAGCTATCATTTATGAAGGTTTAGATCTCAGCTATCATTTATGAAGGTTTAGATCTCAGCTATCATTTATGAAGGTTTAGATGCCTGCACCCTATCCTTTTTCAACCCAAACCTAAGGAAATAGATGCAATGCATACATTCAAGAGTAAGTGGGCTGGACAACAGCGGCAGCAACGGAACCTCTTTTAAACATGTAACATAAAACATTTTTTAATATTAGTCTTTGGAATAATGGAAGAAATGTAGAGTACTAAACATGAGATGAACCCAAACAAAAAATAATTACATTTTAACTTATAAAACTTTCTCCTTTATTGGAAGAGCGCCAAGGATAGGTGGGGCCGACGGTGCTCCTACTCATCCCTAGTAAAATGCAGCCAGTGTAGAGAGAAGGCAGCAACGGAACAAAACGCTGCACGGGAAGATGATTTCGACATATATGATTCCACGCACCATGCTGCCGTAGAGAGGAAAACCGGCAACATCCTCAACAGAAGACTTGGATACTACACCTAATATATGTTGATAGTGTAGTGATTGCTGAATTTAAGAATTCATTTCAGGGGCCAGTGACACAGTGATTGCGGCTATTGTGGAGCGCAGATTATAGATGAATGACACAGCTAATTCTAACAACAGAGAGAGAAAATGAGTGTAGTTCTGGACTCTACAGTGTACGGAAGAAAGACGGACATTGTTCCACTGCAGGCTCTGGAGATGGGAATAATAGCTAGCCTCAACTAGATGAGAATGAAGGACCCTTACAGATGCCAGAGGTCCCGAGGATGCTAAAGTCTCATTTGCATAACCCCTGATTACTCATTTGGATTGTATATGGAATGATTGGGTACATTATTGAAGCAAAATGAGATCATCTGCACAGCAGTATTCTCGCAGGGATCTTTGGAATAAATCTAAATGGAAGCTGTGGCTTGTCCACATGATAGCCCTCAGCAAAGCAATGCTATTCTGAGGACTGGGCCAAAGAACAAAGGATCACTGCTAGGACAGGCCTTACTTTTCCTGTACTTAGACTGGGCAAGCAACACCGGAAACGGAATCACCACATACTCCTGCCCTGGGAATGAGAGCAAGTGCCTGTCTTTGCTCAGAAGGTTCCTGAGGGTGAATTATTTTCAGCAAACATGGAATATGTGGTCAGTTGATCAAGACTATGTCAAAAGTAAAGATTGTCTCATATAGAGAATTGGGGGTGAATGTAAAACCTAGCTAGACAGGGTAACTCCAGAGGCTCAAGTCAGTACGATCTAGGCAGGAAAGGCAGACGGAAGGATTTTGAGGTTGTGCGAATGTAGCACAAAGGTTGCTAGTGAAAGAACAGGAAGTTAATTCTGTGAAGAATGCATTAAGAGTCAGACCTGGTGACCCAGTTTATAACCTACCTACTCCAGAAGCCTAGGCAGAAGGCTCATAAACTCAGCATCAGGTTGAACTTCAGAGCATGTTCAAAACCAGTCTGGTTCAAATCCTGCCTCAAAGCAACAAACAAACAAAAAAAGGTGTGACCATTGCATGTGGTGGAGCACGTGTCCAGCACATGCAAGGCCCTCGATTCAATATCGAGCACTGTGGGTGCTGGAGAGCATGCCTAGAGATTCATGCGTGTAAAGATTGCAGGCTCTCTCGGGTGTTTAAAAGGCTATACCTGAGTAAGTACGGCTGTAATTAATATATATATAAAGAAATGATAAAACAAAAGCCAAGTGTAAAGGGGAGGCTTCTCAGAACCTGGGAGAGCAGTCGCCCGTGACAAGGACACACAGAGCTTACTTCCCAAGCTCAGAGGGGTTATGCATGTCTCTCCTGGCCCAGCTGTTGGTTCTAAACTGTGCAGAGCAGGCTTTTCCTCTGGAGGTGGGGGTCTCCTTGTATAGTCCTGCCTGTCCTAGATCTCACTGTGTAGAGCAGGCTGACATCAACTTAGAGATCTACTTGTCTCTGTTCTCTGAGTGCTGGGATTAAAGGCCTTCGCGACCTCACCTAGCTCTGCACATCATTTTGCATGCTTCTATGCATGTGATGTTTCACACATGTGGGAGAAGGCATAGGCAGATAACCACAGGTCCTAGGGGAAAAAGCAGAGGAGGGGGGTTGATGGACTGCGTGTGGGGTGTGGGAAACGCCTGCCTCAGCCAGGCCTAATCAGGAAGATGGTATCTGAGCAGGCTCTGGCCAGTAAGGGAAGCATGCGTTGAAAATTTTGGGGTGTGGGGATTTCCCACCAAAAGAAACAGGAAGCTAAAGGCTTTGAGATGAAAACTCTCACGCTTTTCTTAGCATTTCTTTGTCACTAGTTAGCACTTGGCAGATTCCTGGCTTTGCCTGATGTCTGACTTCATGGAGTGAGTAGCTTCATGGGAATCTATGGAAAGCATACTCTGTGGAAAAGTGGTCACACAGTGACAGGAGCTGCATCTGGTGCACACACATTAAATTCCTTCCTTGGCACTGATGGAAGGAAGCTCCAGGTGGAACATGATGTATACAGAGTGAGACCGGAGAGCAAAGAAGACAGGTACCCGTTAGAACCCTCAAAATCAGGCTAATTCAAATAAAGGGAGGGCTGGAGACATGGTCTGTACGTTAAGAACACTGGCTGCTCTTCCAGAGGACCCAGGCTCGGTTCCCAGCACTCAGCTATCAGCTCACAACGCTCTGTAACCCCAGTTCAAGGGGATCTAGTGCCCTCTACTGGCCTTGGTGGGTACCAGGCATGTTCCTGGTGCACAGATATGCATGCAGCCAAACACCCATACACATAAGCTAAAAATCTTAAAAAAAAAAAAAAATAATAAGAAAAGAACAAAACTGGAAAAGAAAAGGAAATGTAAACTTAAAGATGGTGATTCTAAAAACATTCACGCTAAGCTTGTAGTACCAAGGTATTTAGCTAAAAAAGTTAGATTACAATGTTTTACAGCTAGCATAGCTGGCTGAATATTTTCCCAACTCTCCTCCCGCCCCACTTTGAATATCATTACCTATGGTTGGATATCAGCCTAAATTAAACTCTTATTTGGTCACCTTTTAGGAATAGATAGAAAAACAACGAAAATTCTGCCACAGGAGGATTGCCTTATGGATGTGCAGGGAAGATTTATCACAGGGGATTTTCAATGCCCTAGAGGTTGCTGCTCCACCAGTAGCAAAACAATTATGGCAGATTTAGGGATGAACATAGTGCTCGCAGGTTATCCATTAGCCAGTGAATTCCACTTAAGGAGGCTGTCTTAGTTAGGGTTTCAATTCCTGCACAAACATCATGACCAAGATGCAAGTTGGGGAGGAAAGGGTTTATTCAGCTTACACTTCCATGCTGCTGTTCATCACCAAAGGAAGTCAGGACTGGAACTTAAGCAGGTCAGGAAGCAGGAGCTGATGCAGAGGCCATGGAGGGATGTTTCTTACTGGCTTGCTTCTCCTGGCTTGCTCAGCCTGCTTTCTTATAGAACCCAAGACTACCAGCCCAGGGATGGCACCACCCACAAGGGGCCCTCCCCTGTTGATCACTAATTGAGAAAATGCCTTACAGCTGGGTCTCATGGAGGAATTTTCTGAACTGAAACTCCTTTCTCTGTGATAACTTCAGCTTGTGTCAAGTTGACACACAAAACCAGCCAGTACAGAGGCACTTATAGTATAGGCTGGGTGTGATTTGTCACAGTTTACTCCTCTGGAGAAATAGGATGTCATAAACAGATAACATCTTAGATCACATATTCTATGATTGCCCAAATCCACATGGGGAATATGTGAACATACACAGACATACTAGAAAGATGTTTTGGAAAAATGAAATCACAAAATGTTTAATGGCACAAAATGTCTTTAATAGAATAAAAATATTTGCATCCTCTGGCTATGAAGACTGCCTTATACTCATTTGAAGCAAATTCTGTTTCCTATTTATCTTTTGTGTAATTAATGCCTTTAATCCTTCATTATTATCCCCCCAGTAATTGCTAATTTCAAAAGCCAGCTCTTGGTTGCATCTTTATGTTGGATAACCTTTCCTGGGTTTTAATCTCCTATTGTGAGGCAGCACTTAAACCACCGCCATTACTGCAGATGTGCATGTGTTTTCTTTTTACTTCAAGGGAGGTTTCCCCTTAGTCCTAGACTTTTACCCCCTGACATGGGCTTACAGAGCAGGAGGTCCCGATTAAAGCAAGTGACAGACTGGGCAAGAAGAATGTTGGGTAAGGGCAAAGAAATGTAAAAACAAAGGGAAAAACAACAAAGACATCTACTCTCTCAATCCAGGCTACATCATTAGCTCTTCTGGTATACATGCTCTGCTTTTAGAAACTTGACCTCAAGCTCCTTAGCTCTTGCAGGCAACTGTCAGTGCACAGCCCACGCAGCCAAACCTTTTAGCTGTGGGGCTTGGGCTCTGGGAGGAGTAGTGAATGCCATTACCACCAGCTCGTCGAGCACTCTGTAATTTGTGCTTCATGTACCCATTCCGAAATGTGTCAGGTGATGCGGTGATTCGGGCATTTCCATCTGGCCTGACAGCAGGCTTAATATTTTCAGGTATTCAGGGCACCAATGTTCTCAGTAAGTTTCATTTTCTTGTGACTTGAGAGTTAATTTCGCTGACTTGCTGTCAGATTAAAACAAGTTTTCTTGTTCCAGCCCCTCCCCATTTACCCAGAATAACTAGTTGGATAACAAGGAGCCCTTACAAGCATCAAAAGAGAAGAAACCTGCAGGGATTTTAGCAACAGAACCTGCTAGCCACAGGAAGCTTGATGCTACTGGCAAGCTCACTAAAGCATTTCAGTGAAGAAGTTCTGACACCTGGTTGGTTGGTGAGATGCAGTTGAAAACCAAACCCAATCAGGTGATGCTTCCGAAGAGCAGATGATTTTATAACACATGAAAACCGGATGCCACTGACACGCATATCACTGCCTGAGAGTGTTCTTTCCAGGATAAGATGACCCTGAAGTCCACAGTGCTGTAGATGACCATGCAAGTTCACAGGCATGGCCAGGTTATTATTGACAACACGGGAACCCCAATTCCAGTCCGTTTTGACGGATGGAAAGTCTTCCGATAGCCTGTGAAGACTGCTGGGTTACCAGGCAGGTTCGGTTCAGGTTGCACTTGGTTTTGCCACTTCCATTCTAACATGGCCAGACACATTAAGTCTCCTGTTACTCTCCAGAGACTGGCTGTCCTGCCCAGTTAGACATTGGTACCATTTTGGTGGGAACAATTTTCATTCTTGTAATCAGTCGTGGGTAATACTAATTGCTTTTCTAATTACCTGCTTTAGAACGCCAATTAGCTCCTCGTCCCCACAAAAGCATATGCAATCGGCTAATTAGACCTCCAAGTAGGCAACTAGAAATGGAATTAGCGTGTGAGAGAGCAATTAGTTGTTCCATCAGTTTTTCACCCATAAAGTAAGGAAGCTTTGGTTTAATCTGCTGTCATTTCTAATGTGAGATGAACACTGAACAGAGCCGGAGGCTGAGGAAGGGTCGATGCTTACGGACTTGGGAATTCGGGGATGTATATTCAGGTATGGGCAGACGTCGAATGTCTGAAAGGACTTTGCTGAAATGCTCTCCTATGTCCTTAATCTGTTTTGTGGGGGAGTTTGGGGTTAATTTGGGGAGCAAGGTTGAGTTTGAGTTTCTTGATCAAAGAAAGGGACATTGAGCCAAACCCAGATTATCTGGGATGGTGCTGCTAACCATATGTAACTACTGTTGGAACACTTCTAAGTGGAGCATGCCTCACATCTGCCCAGGGAAAATGCTACACAGCTAGTTGCCTGAGGCTGTGGTAAACAATTAACCTAAACTTGGTGGCTTAACATGATGGATGGTATTCCCCTCACAGTTCTGGAATTCTGCGGTTAGTACCACTCTCTAGAGACTCCCAAAGGAAGCCTGCCTCTTGCCTATGGAGGCTACCTCTAAGGCCATGCGCATTGCATGCGATCCAGTGCCCCGTGCCTTTGTCTCTGGACACTGGTGATGACATCTGAAATCTCAGAGCACCCAGGAACATCTCCACGCCAGGGTCCTTAGTCCAATCCCCTGCGCAAATGCATTTTTACCATATAGGGTAAACTTCATAGAGTCCAAGGCTTTTGGATGTGATATTCTGCAGGGAGGAGAAAGGACTGGGAAAACCCAAATGAAACAGGAGCTTGGAGCATGTTTTCATCAAGACCCTCAAGAAACAAAACGGCTGAAGTTTATAACGGGCTGAGGTGGAATATCTAGAAATGTCTTCAGTACATGCACGGCTGTGAACATGATTAGACCCACAAACACTGACAAGAGACAGACACTAAAATGAACGAGGTGTTATTCATAGGTCGAAAATGAGAAGACAGCTAAACTCTCTAAGGGCAAGAAAGGAAGGGCTACCACTCTGAGAATTAGCCACCCCCAGTGAAAATGACTAACACTGTGAGCATCGGTCTTAATTGTGTGACTGGGAAGCCTATGGACTGATGCTGCAAACCTCTGTTCTCCAGAGCTGAGGAAGCACAATAGGGTCACAGTCTTCCCATCATTCTTCCCTTACAGCCTGACCTTCACTCACAAACAAGGCACAAGGCTGGTGATTACAAAGACACTCCCAACTCATTAGCATCTTACACATTGGCTGTGCCATCGACAGAGACATTAAAGTAACAAATCCCAGGCTGGCGATGGTGGCAGGCCATGTATTAAATATCAGTTCACAGAATCAGTTAACAAAACTCGATATTATCGACTTGAATAAGTACTAGCTTGAACAGAAACAAAGATGATTATTTAACCACAGCCACTGTCAGGCAGACATATTACTCTAAAGAACAAAAACCAGTGTTTTACTGTTTCTGACCTCATCTTGGCATCAGCCCCATCTCCAGAGGGACACAATGTCCAGATTTCTCAAGATGTAGCCATCAGTAGATCTGCCAGTGTTAAGGGCTTCGAAGTTTGGAAGCACAGCTGGAAGGGAAGAGGATTAGAAGGAGCACAGTAGCACAGAGGGCCAAAGAAGGAATAAACCATCACCATAGCAACTTAACTTTAGCTTTGTCAACCAAGCGGGGGTGGGGGGGTGGGGGGGTGGGAGGGAGGTGTGGGTGGAAAACAAAGGCCCACAGCGATTCTTAGGAGGCAAAACAGTGCTCTGCCCTCTCCAGAGTTAACGTGATGTTATACTGGATTAGGATGGGCCTGGAAGCTCATGGTTTAGGACTTAATTCCTTCTGGCCAGCATATATGAAGCCAGTCACAGAGGGAGGGTGTGTAGATACAAGCCAAGAGACCCTGAGGAGACTCTGGAAGGGGAACAGAGGCAAGGATTCTTCCCCAGAGCTGTCCAGGAGACATGGCTGACACCTTGATTTCAATCTCTCTCCTCCAGAATGTAGAGACAAGTGTCTGACTTTAGGTTGCCCAGCTGGTGGTGGTGTTATGACAGGTACGAGAAACTCGATATTAATTTCTGGAGCCAAGAAAGGGATGGTGCTATGACAAATCAAAACATTTGCAAACGGCTTTGGAATAAGGACATGTACGTATGGAAGAGTCCCATGGGGCATGTGGTAGAAGGACAAGCCTAGGAAGGGCTCTAAGTGGAGACATGGGTGTTTCCATGGAGATAGAAGAAGTGAGAACTTGAGAGTGGTCCTATCATCTATGGGACGCACACTGACTGTCATGAACAGAGTGTACGTTCCTTCTTTATAAGAATGCCATGCGAAGACACACAGGTAACATGAGATGAAGACCAAGTCATCCAAGTCATAGATTGGAGTGACACCAGCAGCGCCAGAAGCCTGGAGGAAAGAGTCAAAGAGTTTCTCCAAGGAACCTGATGACTTAATTTTGGATTTCTGGCTTCCAGAACCAGGAGAGAAAATAAAGTTCTGTTATTTTTGTGGGATTTGTAGCAGCATTAGTAGAAAACAAATACTGAGCCAGCTTGTAGAAGACATTTCACCAGCCAGGTGTCCGTGCAGGCCCACCACGGTAAGAGGTTTCAGCTGACCTCATCACTCACTGGACACCCCTTCATCGCGGCGCTTTACATCCTGTGTTAATATTGTCTTAATAAGTTATTGCCTCCCCCCAACAAACAGTCTGAAAAGTTGAGAGCAGAGCTCGTCTCTCTCCCTGTGATGTCCATAGCATCTACTACTATGTCTCAAACAAAAGTGAGCTCAACGTGTCCTCGTGTGAAAGTGTTCTTATGCAACACAGTCACGTATGAGTACAATGAAAATTTTAAATGCATATTCTCAGTTTGGTAAGGACTTAAAAGGTAACAAGCCCCTGGGTACCCTGATTTAGAAAAGCATTTTCTTCAAATTTTTTTATACTGCTGTACAAGGTGCATTACTCTAACTTACAGAAAAAGAACTGAAGTCCAGGAAAAGCCAACATCTTGCTTTCCTTCACAAAAGCACGGTGGCAAAGCTAGGTCTTCCAACAGCTGACCTTAAATTACACCATCCCGCCTTCTCAGTAATGCCTGGGCTGGGGGTTCCCATTTGCCTCACGTAAGGGATTCACCGACAAGATCAGGAAGCTGCTCTCTGAGCTTAAAGGCCTTTGGATGTTAAGACCTAACCATTATCTCAGTAATATCTTACATTTGTACTTTGAAATTTATAACATAGTTTAACGTTTATTACCATACTTAATATTCACAACGAATCCTTAGGAATTGTTGTTTGGCTTTTCAGACCAAGCCTGCTGAGACAAATGGAGGCCAAATGACACAGTCACGGTTACCTAGATAGCAATTCTGAGGGGCTTGAATTGATCCCTCTCCAAACCCAACCATCTGATTGGATTGCACCCGAGTTCCAACCCCCATGGAATTTTCTCAGTCTGACTTTAAGAGGGCGTGTTGCTGTTCCCTTTATTGCGTGACCTTCGTTAGCGTGAGGGTGTGATTACCGTTGTACAGGTGATAGGAATTAGTAGCTCCTGTTTTTTTTCTTAAATTCTGTTGACAAGCTACCAAGTTTCCAATCACCTCCTCAGGGTCGTTAGCCTCCAGATGCACCTGGTTAATTATAGTCACTGTCTCCCATCATTAGATAATAAATTCATTCTGTGATAGAATCAGATTACCACATCATTTTCGTATCATGTATGAAGAGACTTTGGTTGAAGACCTCATGTTATTAACACAGTGAGATATAAATGATTCTGGCAACACTTGATCAGTTAGGACAACAGCACTCTCTAGAATCTTTTAGGAGTTCACCCCTTTGAAACTACTGTGTGGCAAAAGGATTTGTCCTGAGAGTGGCTCGCTGAAACCTGATTATTAATTATAATCTTACATTTTTATGACAGCTGCTATCTTAGAAAAGTCACCATTCAAGGCATTCCAGTGTTGGCCTTCGGCTCACAGAGTGGAAATCTGAAGGGCACAGAGGTAAACATAAGTTTCCTGAAAGTCTTAACAGAGTGAGCAGCGGAATCAGAAAGTATCTGACGCCCAGCTTCAACTTTTTTTGCCCTTTGTCTTTCCCCAGCCCAGACAAGTCACTCTTTAGGCTAAGCGCAGTCATTTCTACAGTTGGGCCACCATAGCCAGGCAGGTGGGATCCGAGATGAGAGGCGGTCCCTCAACAACGAAGCAAAGAGTAAATTGTGAATGGACAGCCCCCCCCCCCTTTCCAGTACTTACTTTAACTGGATCAGCTGTGAACAGTCAAGACAGACTGAACTTGTAGAACCTTCTCTAAGTCCCACAGTTTATTTTGTTGATTTAAAAAGATAACATGTATATTTAACCAATGGCCTTGGAAGTCCATGTTATAAGTCCTAAGGGAGCTCGGTCAAAGGAACCATCAAGGTGAGCGGTGAAGGTTGGAAGAAGGTGAGATAACCTCCAGATTTCTTTGATCAGTGTTTCCTGACTGACGAAGATCCAGGTCCTGTGGCCTATGGCTTCTTCACATACCACTCTCTGCATGTGTTAAACTTATTATGAAGATGGTTAAGCACAGAGACCTGCAGTCCTTCCATTTTCAAAAGCAAAGTGATGCTATCTTTATCTTTTATATATTAATATATGTAAAGATATAACAGTATATATTAGTTATATATAATATATAATAAATGATATAATAGTATATCTACCTATCCACCTATCCACCTATCTATTAGTATCTTTAATCCTTTTATGACCCTGAATCATCACCTGTCACAGATAAGTTATCAAATACGTTCACACATTAAGAGGAATTATGCTGTGAGATAGAAAGGGCCTGGGATGAAAACCATTATGGATGTTTTAGTAACGATGTGTTGGTTTTAGTTAACTATCACCAGCTCACCTAGATTTGAGCCACAAGGAGAAAAAATTACTACTTTCTATTTTTGTGTAGTGTGATCCTTATGAGACTCATACATTGAAAGCGAGCATACGCAGAAAGCGACAAACTGTCTTACATATGTACAGTGTGATGACCTTGCACAAACTGAACACACCTACATGATGCAAGCATCACGCAGATGAGGAAGGGAAGGATAACCCAGACGCCTCCACATCTGCTCTTCTAGACTCGGCCTCGTCCTCTTAGGGCAGCTGCCGCTGATCTGCACCAACACACAGGTTTTGTGGTTGGTGATCTGGTAAACACGGACCACTCTTAATGAGTCATCTCCTTGACACAATGCTCGTGAGATCCATCTATGGATGTCATTCAGCACGTTCTCCCTAACATCTCCCAGTGTGAGGACATTACAGTTTATCTACCCTAGTCACCGGTTTAGTCCCTCATATATTGTGATGCCAATAACAAAAAATCACTTTGATGGACATTTTATCATCTTTTTTTATTGCTTATGTCTAGAAGGGGAAATGCTTGGGAAATCGGAGTGTATATGTTCACACTGAGAACACAGAGGCAAGACAAGGTCTCCCATCGTACAGATTAGTACTCTTGATGTAATTAATTAATGCAGGAGTGCCACAGCTGTGAGGCGTCCTTGTTCAGCTCTGGTGATGTCTGTATTTACCGTAATATCCTCGTAGATATGCAATGGTTACATGGTGGCTTCACGTTTTCCTGAAGACTAATGAATCTGCGCATATTCTTCTTCAGTTTTTACCGACGGTTACGGAATCCTTTCATGGAATCTCAAGGATGGTCCCACCCGTACACCAAATGAGTCTTACTTAATCCAGCTTGAGACAGTCAAGACATGGAGGTGTGCACGCTTTTCTTCGTTGGTTACCCCTGACCGTTGCCTTTCTGTACAGATTTCAGAATCAGTTTTGTTTGCAAATATCCACAAAAATATTCCAGGATTTTGACTTGGGTTATAACGGGCCTGATTTCAGCTTGAGAATTATTATTTTGATCCACTGTTGTCGAACCATCGCATTCTTGAACCTGAAACAACACTCCATTTCCCAGAATGCCTTCCTTCCAGTCTCTTAATAATGACTTTTGCCTTCAGTGTGTGCTCTTACACATTTTACGTTGTATTTATTTCCAAGGTTTTAAATGATTCTGATGTCATATAAATGCTAAGAATTTAAATCGTGTGCATCTGAAAGTTAGAGCTGATGATGGGTCTGCTCATGCATTAGAGATCCAAAGAAAGCATGTCCCAAGCACTAAGACCATTTTGAATATGTTCTAGAGATGGAGCCTAATGGGTAGATGAAGATGTGCTCTGGGAGTGAATGAGACATTTGTTCAGTTTTATTTGTTGCTACTATTAAAAGTCACTTGCTCTGTGTACATTAATTATCTTCTATAATATGAGACTATGGTGACTATGAAGTTATAACCACGTTTATGAGTATTTGCCATTAATGCGTAATAAACAACAATTAGCTTCCAGATAGCGCTTCCCATATTCTGTGCTATTAATCCCGATGTTTCTTTTTAGGCCTCCTCCATCAGACTTTAAAACATATCATCATGTACCACGTTTTCAACTCTTAGTCAGTATATTTCAGTTATACCCCAGTTGAACCCCGAAAGCACACAGTTGGTTGAGGCAGCAGCTAACAGCAAAACTCATACCACAGCAATGAAAAAAAAAAAAAAAAGTCTGAAAAAGAAGTCCATGTCTGCATGAGCAAAACGAAGAGGACAAGACATCCGGGGACCAGATCCACCCACCGGAGGCACAGGCATGACACCTACCCACCGGGGACTCACTTGTATCATGCACAAAGCCGAACGCGTTCCATTCCTACCTCTGCTTCTACCTTGCTGATTTCAATCCCAATTAGAATAAAGCTCAAGCCTGCAGGTGCTAAGCTGGGTGCTGAAGACTCCTTTCACTGCTGCTGAGGCAGGGCGCAGTGGGAAGGATGGCTCTGGGTGCAGGGGGAGACAGAGGAGTTGTCTGTAGAGACTCAGAAGACAGTAGTAAAGCTAGCTAAAGCTGTCCCGCTTCTACAGTTCTTGGCTTTCTTGTCATTACCGTGTGTTGGGGACTCTAGACAAAGCCAGTCTCCTCCAGTTCCACCGTTGCTACAGGCTACTTTTATCTTCCCGTTGACTTAAGTTAAATGCAAGGAGAGGCCTTATAACCCCTCTGAAATATCAATGCCCTGGCTTTGGCCTCCATTGCCTGCGGTCATTTTGCCTCAGGATTTTCCTTGTTCCAATTCCTTTTGTACTCAAGACACCGCATGAACATGAGTAATAAAGAAGTTCACTGGGGATACTTCATTCCTCTTCTCAGAAGCCTTTAACGGCTTTGTCTTGCCAAGAGAATAAAGATGAAGACACGGAGCTCAGGCCCTCCACACTCGGGTCCAAGGAGTCTCAGCCATGGTCTTTCCATCCTGGCTGCGGTACGGTGGGCACACCCACACCGGCCACTCGTGCCTGAGGTCCGTGCCTTGATGTCTTCTACTCCCTCTTGATCACTACCTCACTGTCTACATTCTACTTACAGAACTCCTGCTTCTAGAACGACCTAGTGATGCCTCCTGCCCATACACTTAGGCCGCCTTACATCAGCCTGAAGAAGAGTCTTTGTGCCCAGGTCACCTGGCACGCTACCCAGGGTTTCTTTAAGGCAACGGCCACAGTATACTTTGTGCGCATCTCATGATCCCCCCCATAACTCTTCTGGTAGACTTTGAGCTTCAGCTAGGCACACACTCGGCATCCGATACAGACAGTGTGTTGGTACTGGTACTTGTGCTCAGAGCCTCCTCAAGTTGGAGCTAACCGGACTCAGATCCAGCCTCAGCACACAGCCAAGTGTCTTTAAGTAACGAGACCCTGAGGGATACTCGGAATGAGAATGGTTATAACACCCTGCTATATAATTCTTAGCTGATGACTGCTAAATATTGTTCTCAATCTGTTTGTGTTCATGATTCACAAAGAAGACACTGCCCCAACCAGCTCTTCGTGTTTTGCCTTCCGTCCAAATCATCACATGTTCTCAGTAACCTTTGTTCAGGTTCTGAAGGCCTCAAAGATCACGGGGTCCCACAAATCATTCCAAAAGCACAAGTTTTCCACTTCTGAACGTTCAGTTCCTGTTATCTGCATTATTCTTTTGACTCTTAATCATTTCTTCTTTGTTGCATGTTTTTTTTTAAACCATTCATTGTTCTGTCTCCCCCAAGAGCTGGACATTTCTTCCTAACCACACTGTAAGTCTTTTGTGGGTGAGGGAGCCATGTGACTCCATTTTCTTCCCCGCAGCATCTAGCAAAAGGGCTATTTTCATTGAATGAGCCATTTTGTTGAAAACAGCATGTTCAGCAAGATTTTTATGCTGAATATTTCCTTTCTTGCAGTGGACTAGAGTCAAGATGTAAATTGGTTAGCGATACTCCTGTGATGTATCAAATATCACGGGATTTATGGCAATTGGTGTCACAGTTGTTACTGAATTTGAAGATATACCATACGAAACGCTCTATCACTTGGCAAGAACGTTTCATTCCTTGCTAAAACAATTACATTTTTATAATTTCAGATACGAAAATTAATAATTTTAATTTGGAAGGATTTTAAATGAAATAAAGATGAATTTTTATTTTCATTTGGTTACTGTTACTTACTTTATGACTTGGACATTTTTGTTTACTAGCTGCCAGACACCTCACATATATTATTAATTTTTACATCTATACTAGTTAACTCTTTTTAAAATTACTTTATTATTTTGTGACAGTGTGTGTGTACATGAATGTATGTATGTGCATGAAATGCATGCAGACGCCTTGGAGATCAGAAGAGGTGTCAGATTCCCTGGACATGGACTCACAGGGACTTGTGAGCTCTCTAATGTCGGAGACAGGAACTGAAACAGTGTCCTCCACAAAGGCTGCAAGTTTTCTCAAGGCTGAGCCACCTCTCCAGCCTCGATACCAGTTAATTCTTAGATCTACACAATGTGGTGTTGTTATGGTCCTTTTGCGGATGACAACATTTGTGGGTTTAGTAATTTAAATGAAATTGGCCAAGGTGACCCAGACAGTGTGTGCAGAAGAACTTCAGATGCTTTGTTGGAACCATGAGCATCCAGAGGATGACTGCCGACTGCCTTTCTCATAGGAAAAAGGACTGTTCCATTTTTTTCTACTAATAAATACATTTTCTTCTAACATTTCATTATGAAAATGTTCACATGTGCAGTAAAGTTAAAATTGGGTCCATCCACTACCTGCCTGTCATCTCAAATCTGTGTTTATTTCTTGCTCTATTTGCTTTATCATAACGTTGTCAAAGATCCAACCAATCCATTCATCCATTTATCAACCCATGCTTTAAGAACTAAGTCAACACCCGTTGCAGGCTTTCATATGCCTCATCTGTAACTTGTACTGAAATTATTATTAGCTGAAATTCATATTCAGCTAATCAGTGTTCATCTCTGTTCTGAGGAGGATTTCCTTCACTTGGGTCAATAAGCTTTTCAATAATCTTTAATCAGTGGTGTTCAGTATCCCCAGTCAGATAGCTGAACTTCCTCTACTGTGGCTGTAAGAGCCATGTCCACGTGAGACAGAGCTTGAGGTCACAGTGCTGCTTCTCACACTTCCTTGGGTGAGACCATCATTCTGGGGCTTGTGTCCATATCACACAGGTGATGCACGTCTGAATTTATTTCTCCACCATGTTTTAACCAGGAGGGTTAAACACAGGCATGTGGGTAGGGTGCAGGGTAAAGGAAGGAACAACTAACTAACTAGCTAGCCAACTAACTAACTAACTAACTAACGCTACAGGCCTTTTAAAGGGCATATAGAAACCTACTACCTTAGAAGCATATAAGACAGACAGACACACACACACACACACACACACACACGCGCGCGCGCGCGCGCGCGCATGTATATACAACTTAAATGCCATCACCATGTAAGGGGAGGGAATGCGCCAAGTAAAACCTCCACTGCCGCTGCCAGAAATAGGTTACATCTTGTCAAGTCTGACCAGAGGAGTCCACAGATACTCACCACCATAGCCTTACCAAGGCTAATGGTTACGCTCTATAACCTGATGGGATGGTCCTATTGCTGTGGCACTACTCATTTATGTCATTGGACATGAGGAAACCAAGATAAGTGCCCAACCAGAAGCTTCACCTCTCCTGGTGCTGGAAGCTGCTTTATACACAGCCAGTGAAAACAGGCAATCATCAATGTCATCCATCTGCAAACCCTGTAACCCTATGACAGACACTACCTGCAGGATACACCAGACCCATAGAGACCTGCCTGCAGGACACACCAGTCCCATAGTGGTACAGACATTATGGGAGTAACCAACCACTGTAAAAAAAAAAAAAAGAAAAAAATGGATTTAAGGCTCACTCTATGAGATGGAATCCATACCTGACATTGCTGGATGGGCCATGAACTTTGAACTGGATAGGTCATAGGCCTTCGGGGAAAATCTACTAAAATTATTCTGCTTCTTGCATTAGATGGCAATGAAAGCAGAATGCACAGCTAGACGATAGAGAGAGAGAGAGAAATGGCTGTGGAGCCACTGGGCTCTAAATGAGATGTCTTTACCAAACCCTTCCTCTTTAGGCTTAGGGGATCCCTGAGAAAGATGAGCTGGGCAGGCCGTGAGAGGCATAGGTGGTAGATAACGCCAAGGAAACAGTGTCTTTTAGACAAATTGGTGTGATACATACAGAAGCTCACCAGACTGTGACATCATGCAGAAGGCTTATAAATGTTCAAACCAGAAAAGAAATCCCAGCCCAGAACAGAAGAGACAGATACAAAATACCCTCCCTAACCAAGAAGCTATTTGCAACTAATAGTTTCTGGCAAAGGGAAAAACTATTTTTTTCCAATGGAGTGTCCTTGAGTTTCTGTCAACCACACTGCAGGGCAGGCTCCTGGTCTAGGAGTAGCTAGCTGACCAACCCAAAACAGACTACATGCTTGGTTTATGTTGTTTGCTTCTGGGTTGTGTGGTTATTTTTTTTCTTATTCATTTTTGCTTGCTTTGATCTTTGTTTTTATGTTTTATAGGTTTTTTTGGGTTTGGGTTTTTTGGTTTTTTGTTTGTTTGTTTGTTTGTTTTGGTTTTTGTTTGTTTTTGAGAGAGAAATAGAGCGAGAAAGGCCATGAAGTTGGGAGGGGGTGAGGTTGGGAGTATCTGACAGGAGCTATGGGTGGGGAAAGAATGTTATTAAAATGTATGAAAAACAATTTTTAAAACATGAAATATACATGTACAGGTTAAAGAGAGCCAGCGAAGTCATGACAACCCAACGGCTATCACTTCAGAGCTTGAGGGAAACGAGAAATCGACCTGCTTGAAAACCCATCTCTCTGACAGATACATGTGTGCACTGCTTCTTGTGTTCATTCCATACACTGGTAAGTTCTGAAGCAAGGTTGCAGTTACACTGGCACTTGTCTGCTAAAGCCAGAGCCCTGTAGTCAAAACGCCAAGTATAGCTAAGTTATTTGTAAATGTTTACAATTTTTCTTAATTAGGAAGTGACTCTGATGCTAGAATATACTATTTTTCTCCTATATTGAAAGAGCTTTGAATTATTCTCTGAAGAAAATATGCCAGACTTCAAATATACCTAATTCTAAAACTTCCAGAATAGCTGGTTTGTTATAATTTTTTAGCCTGCATCTTCTGTTTTTCTCTGATATGTAGTTAAGAGGTTTCATGAACCTTTTTGATAGAAATGTTCATGAGCAGAAAAAGACTAAAATTCTTTGCAGTATTTCTGTTTGGTGGTAAAAGAAGCCGGTCCTACCTGTAATGTGGGTGGAATCTCCTTTGATGTCGTCATTAAGAGTGAATTCATAATCAATGGACAAATTATTAATCACATACCTAATTAACACACCGATAAGACCACAGAGGCAAGTGCAGAGGAACAGAGACCTCTAACCTGCCTTTCAGAAGGCATGTGAACAAGGAAAGTGGTGTCATGGGTACAGGGAAACATGAGAAACGCAGCGATCAAAACCAGCTCCGATGCTTACTGATGATTCCACAAGACATCTGAACTCTGGGTTTGGTATTACGTAGTTTTCAGGAGTATAAAAACTAAATAAGACAGGCCACTCGCTGCTAGGTGATTAGGAGGGGCACACAGCACAAGAGCACAGTCAGCTCAAAGGGCTGAGAACAGAGGTTGGCCTGGAGCTGTGCAGGGAGGTAAGGATGAGGGGGGCGGTGTCTGACAGAGGCATTTAGATGCCAGGCGGCAGAAGTGAACTTTGGGAGATTCTGGGAAGCCCTTGGAGAAATCTGGATTAGGAGGGGGATTGAGCAGTGTGATCAGATGACGGCTCACAGCCCTGGGAAGATGCAGCTAGATGAAAGGAGCCTGTCTCCAGAGGAGCTGCTCCACTGAGGCCCACACAACTGTTCCACAATCACCCCTGCTGCCCCGCAGTATGCTCGCTCCAGTTCAGCACCTTTCTCCCCCAGCTACAGGATCAGCCCTGCGCCTGACTAGGCAAAGCCTGACCCACCTTCACTTGCAAAGTGTACTGTCACCATTTTAAGGATTATCTTGTCTATGTAAAAAGGGATATTACTCCACTCACCTTACATAGAGCTATAGGAAGAGCATGTAAAATATAGGCTAGGGGTGCACTCAGATCCACCATTTCCCTATCTTGGCTCCTGTCTCTCTCTGTAATTCTTAAGATGCTAGCCACTGCTCCAATTTCACTTACAATTGAACCTGTAATTTGGGCAGGGCTGGGAGAAGGTAGGCTCATCTTTGAAGGTCTCTACTGGGATGAAATACTCAGTCATATACCTGGCAAGCTAGGGCGGGCTGTCAGTCAGGTAGGCGATGAATCTGAGCGGCTCCTCAGTTCTTTTTATACGGATTTCGTCTTACACTGAAATATATGGATTTTCTCATGATGTGACAGTTGGGCTTCAAGAGTAACTACTTGATGAGGGAAAAGGGGGAGCTGTCGGTGTCATAAAACCGTAACTTGCAAACTGGTGGGCCTCACTTCTCTTTCATTCTGTAAGGTAGCCACGATCCTATCCAGATTCAACAAGAGGGGATCTAAATACTACCTTCAAACGCAGGAACTGTCAAAAGAATTTGAAGCCTCATTTTGTTTTCTTTGAGACATGGTCTTCTTATGGAGCCCAGGTTGGTGTCAAACTTGCTCTGTAGCCCAGGTTGGCCTGGAGCTTGTTACACTCCTTCCTTTGTTCCCAAGAAGTGGTATTACAGATATGCGTCGCTGTATCTGGAATGAAGTTATTTTTTACCTGATTACTTAGCCACTGGGCATTATTGTGAATTCATTCGTCCATGTTCCCTGAAAAGCCATGTGACATTCGGGCGCTGTGATATCTACCCGCATATCAGGAGGACCCTCAAAGGCTTTAGATCTCGAGCAAAGGTCTCCTGTACAGAGAACTGATTTTGGTGCTGTATATACTTGCTACTCTTGACCCATCTCGATTATTTTCAAGATATATTATCTGGTACTAACAATTATGATTAACTTGGTAACTGACTAAATTACAGTCGAATTGGCTGTTTCAGCAGGAAAGCGCCCAGCTTAGCCCAGCGCTTGAATGACACACCCTAGCACACTTCAGTCCCTTCCGTAAAGCCACTTGGCTTTTCTCTTTCTACCCTAACATGTCGCTTTAGGCAAACGATTGCACGGATTCCTTCCGATGTCCCATATAATTTGAAAACATGTTGTACGCTTGTTTTTTTAATTTCAAACATTATAACTTTTAATATTGTGTTACAGGGTGTGCGTTTGTTTTCTTATATTGGACTATAACTGGAAGGTTATAAAACCTTTAAAAAGATCCAATTCAAAAAAATAAGCAACATCATAAAAAGATAGTTACTGGGTAAACATTTCTTATTGAAGAGAAAATATTGTTTCCTCAAGTCAAAATAATCTATTTGTAATAGAAGGCTCTGTGTACAACAAATTGTATTTAAGAAACAAATGCTATTTTATTTAGGGGCTTTCTGTGAAAACAATAAAAGAATAATATGAGCTTAAGAAAATCCAGCCACGTATCAAAAAGCTGAGTCAACATTTTAAAAACTACACTATCAGATTCGCATGGCAGCCAGCTAAGGCTGTGGGTTTGAGGAGGAAATGCTGGGAAGCAGAGGTTTCGTAAAGTCCACACGCAGAACTGAACTAGATACAATGCCATTGTCCCAAGCATGACTTTAAAAATGGGGGTTGGCAATGGTCAAAGCAGGGCTGATCATTTCTTCTAAATTGTAATATTAAAGATTAAAATATCCAATCATTCAAAAATCTTAAGGCTATTCATTTCTCAGCTGAAGCTCAGCGAGCATCCATCAACAACGGTCAACAACCGTCGTAAGCCACCATTTCTACTGAGGCTGTGTGAGTCATGCGTGAGTGCAGTTCCCCCAAACGTCACTGAGTAAAGACTAGAAAGAAGAGCTGTCAGTGATCAGCGATGGAAGGGAGGGAGGGAGGGGAATATGGACTGTGAAGACTTCTTCCGTTCATGGTGGCGTTACTGCTGTACTAATTACAGTGTCCACTTCAACAGAGGATGAAGAAAACATTTAATCACCCAAACAGCATCTTACTGTCTGGCTGCACTGAGGCTGAAACATATGCCGGGAAGGAACTCAGCACTGGCTTACGTAGGAAAACATTCAACCTCGAAAAGTCAACGGTCTTCTACCCAAAGATGATCTCTACAGTTTAGGTGGCCAGGAACTTGGTGGTCCCTATCACTTGGAACTTTAAAGGAAGCTGCTTTTAGCATCTTGCACTTAATAACTTCTAGCCTCTATCACTCCACTAAACAGGCTGTGCATGGCTGCCTAACACCCCATCCCCACCCCCATCGTACGGCAATCGTGGGACTCGGCTGATACTTGGTGATTCCAGGCCAGTGTTGGCTTGAGGTGTGACAGGCAGCCTCCAGCTATGTGCAGTCTGAGGACTCGTAAGGGAGGGCCAGGAAATGGGGAACTGGGTGTTGTACAGCTGGTGTAAGGTGAGGCTATTGGATCTAAGTTTAAAATGATGTACTGGGAACCTAAGAATCCAGCACATAGTGGGGATGGCCCAGTGACTGAGTGCCCACTGCTCACGCAGAGGACTGGAGCTCAGTTCCCAACACCTACACCC
>JADRCH010000089.1:3182071-3211153 GCA_019843965.1 Rhynchomys soricoides
TTACCCACAGGCCTGTGAGCCGCAGTATACACTTACCCACAGGCCTGAACAGAGGTGCACAGTTAGCAGAGAGCCAGTGTATATGAGATGACCACTACTTTACCTAACACCCTCTGCCTTACATTTTCCTGACCACACAGGTGTGGCTCTCAACAGTACATATAGGAGCCACATTTAATTTACAACAAGTCCATTGTTTAACTAACCACATTATGATTAGTTAATATTATGATTAATTAATAATTTTTCTATCACACTAATAGTCTGCTGACCTGTGGCATTGTGTTAGATTTTAATACTGAACTTTAAGGAAAAATCTATCATAGGAACTTTGAAGCTTTGATTTTTCAGATTTATATAAAAACATTTAATGCGATTCCAGATTGGCCCCAGGTGTCAAAATTAGCTGTGGAAGCAAATCAATAAACCACGTCATTCTGTTAAATATATTCTTTAAAAAATGGGAGGGGGGATTTGAAACACTTTTCAGTATTCGTCAGTAAGGATGAATAAACCACAGCAAGGAAGCTTCAAATCAGTAGCAAGCAAATTAGCTGCAGAGCAACAGGAAGTAAAATGTAATTTAAAAACAAACAAACAAACAAACTTCTATCTCTTGTTTTCCAGAGAACACCAAAGGAAAAAAGTTAGCGCTGAGCTGCTGAGCTGCTGAGCTGCTGAGCTGCAACTCGGAAAGGTTTGCTTTCAGGAGGCAGAGCAAACAAACAATTTAAGCTCTAAAAATATCTATTGAACGACAATGTTTCTCAGCAGAAAATAGAACCTGATTCTAAAAATCACGTGGAATTTCAAGAAGAAGAGCCAAGGTAATTTTTATAAAGAGCAGAGTTGGAGGACTTGCCTTTTCTGCTTCCAGACATACTGCAGAGCTACAATACTCAAAACAGTGTGGCACTGCCATAGAAATAGATGTAAATCAGGAGAATGGGCCAGAAAGAAACTCTCCATTTATGGACAATGATTTTCCAAAGTAAAACTATACACGCACAGTCTTTTTAACAGCTTATAAAAACTTTAATGTCCAGTGATTCCAGTCTTGGACTTAGCAGATATAAACTCTATTTTACACCCTACTTATGGCAGTGTCATTAAGACTATTCCTAAATAGAAACAAATGTCTACCAGCGGAGGAGCTTTATTAACATACAGAGGGCAGCTAGGCATGGTGGTGCATACCTGAACTCTCAGCAGCCAGGAAGCTCAGGCAGGAGGATTGAATGTTTCAGCTGGAACTGCACAGCCAATCTGTCCTAAACAGTCAAAAGTACAGTACCTGTGCACAGCATAGCATTACTCTCCAACAAAACGGAACCTGGCGCTACCAGTTGACAGTACACGTGGATTCCCAAGTTGTAAGCAAAATACAGTAATCAGAAAACCTGTATTTTATGGTTCTGTTTATACAAACTGTCTCAAAGAGAAATATACATATATAGGCAAGAAATAATAAATTTGGGAAAAATTATGCAATTCAATATTGATATTAAAACCCAACAGTATATACTTCAAGTATGATGTATTTTATGAAATATAGTTCAATAGGCTTTAGAGATTCTACACGTCTATAATTAGAACTCAACCCCAGATAAAATGGACTTCGCTGAATGGGAGTTAGCATGTCATTATTCCCCCCTTCGCTTGAAGTTAAATTTCTGAAGAGAAATGGCGTAAAACACGTAAGGACACCCAGCTTGTTTGGAGGATGGCAACAGACATAAGAAAGAAAGCAAGAATCCCAGTGTTCGCGTAACGGAGGATGCAGAATACACTTTCGCCAGCGTTCTTGAGGAGCACCAAGTAGCAGAGACGTCTCGTCTCCGTCTCTCCCAACTTTAAATATAGAGATTACATGGATGGAGGAGGAAAACTGGTGAGTCTCAGAGACAATTTCAGGAACTCCAATGAAGGAAGCAAGCAAGAGAGTGCGCCACCAGGAGGAAGAAATGGAAGCCTGTGCAGGAGCAGGCGTCAGTGACTTGGTCTCCACCAGTATCAGTGGAGCAGAAGAACTGCGGCGGTCTGGTCCCAGGCCTGCAGAGTGCCAAGATGATCCTAGAGCTGAGCACAGGTAGGACTCTTTCACAGCCATGCATGCGACACCTGAATTCCCAAGCATTCACTTCTATGCACCACAACTGCTACAGCGACCCATTTGCATCTCTTCTGTGACTTGGAGAGCAATCAGAAACACAAGCACAGAGTAATCTGTGTTTGCTGTTACTTAGACATGCTATGATAAGAAAATTCATTCGTGAACCTGTATCAAAACTTCCAATTAGTTTAATATTTGGGAGCAGAAAGCGAGTATCATATAAACAATTATTAATTTGACTTGAGATGAACTTTTTATGTACTAACAAGGGCTAGAATTACAGATGGGGCCATTGGTAAGTACTAGATATGAAGAGCAACAGAGAAGAGAAATACACAATACTCAGAAGTGAGGTAATGAGTCATCAGGAAGAAGGTTCTCTCTCTCTCTCTCTCTCTCTCTCTCTCTCTCTCTCTCTTTCTCTAGGTGTCTGTCTGTCTGTCTGTGCCCCCCTCCACTTTCTCGCACACACTGGAGTAGCTAGAGCAAACCCTACAGAACAGAAGCCTTGTGGAACAGTGATTTTTGCTTTTTTTCCTTCTTGTTTCCAGCATAAGCATCCATGAAGACACGGTCTTGGAGTAGGCTGAAGAACAGACTCACTCTGTTTCACAAGAAATGAAACAAGGGTACAGAGACACTTCGATGGGGGGGGGGGGGTGATTGATGGGCCTATCAGGAAAATCTCAACTAAGGGCACAAACTAGGAGTACAAATCAATGAAATAAAGGTACGCATGTTTTAAATTCTACAAAATACAATTTAAAGTTAAGACAAATGAAAACGTAGATGAAAGAAACATGCTCACTTGTACAGTCTTTAGGATGACCTTTGAAACCGAGGGCTAAAGTGAAACGAGAGCACTTGCTGTACATTTCATTCACACGTCCTGCCTTTGAAGTCCTCTCTCCTGGCAATGGAAGAGACGCACTTACCCTTCCTACGGCACTAACCGTCCATGCTAACCTGTGACCTAGAACAGGGAAGAGTCAAGTATACAGTAGCAGCACGCTGACCTCTCGCCCCTACACACGCACACACTCTCTCACACACACATACAACTCACACACATCATACACACATACGTATCACATATGCACATCACATACACACACACTCACACAATCTGTTACACACATACATATTACATAAACACATCACACACATGCACACTCACACACATCACACACATACACACACATACATATCACACACATGCACACTCACACACACACATACATATCACACACATGCACACTCACACATATCACACACACACATACACTCACAGACATCACACACACATACACATCACACACACACATACAGTCACACACATGCACACTCACACACATGTTGCAGTCCATTCAAAACTAGTGTTTTCCATTTTATTCTTGAGGTATACTTTAAGGTTCAATTTTTAACAATAACAATTCTGCAGACAAAACCAAATCTATTTGTATGTAGACCTTAGGATTAGTCCATTTTTGCATCTTACTTTCCTTGGGGGTGGGGGGATCTGGTGATGACGCATTATTAGTTAAATAGTGGAATTTCTAAGAAAAGAGGAAAAACTCTGACAGTTCTAGTGCTTGATGCCCCCATCTTCAGAACTGATGAGCACACAATGAAATCTGAAGGCCCAGGACAGCTTTGGAAGGTTATCCCTCCCAGTCTGAACTTTTCCTTTGGGGGGCTGATTTCACACTTTACCTGAGATTCCGGCCTTACACCCAAATGCCGCTGACATTTTCCAACCGTGCTCTATTTCTACACATGCAACAAAGTAGCAGGTTCATCAACTTTCGCCACAAAATACCCAGCACAGTTGACACTCAAGTCTAAAAGCTGAACTATGTGATTAACCGGCAGCTCAGCCCCACATGCCTTTAGCAGTAAAACACTAGGAATGAAGATGGACATGAACTGTTAAGTGAGTGGCCACAGGAGCCTCTGGGGACTAAAAGTGGCGTTCAGATTCTTCCCATCATAACTGTACCTCAAATTCCTTTGGCTCCTATCTGTCAGGCAAAGACTGCCAGGTGAGCAGTCTGTCACTCTTGCCTGGGCTAATGGACTCTCCAGTGGTGTTTGTTGTAGCTCGTGCCTTACCGTTAAATCTATGTGCCTTGAAAGTACCATAGCATATGTGGCTGACTCTCCTCAGCCCCAGATAATCAGACTCTGTGTGGCTTAGCAAGCAGATGCAGATTAGAGAGGCAATATAAATATGCAAATCACACTGGTCCCCTCAGCACCACTGTTCCTACCTCTAATGGCCCTCGCAGAAAGTCTGTCTGTTCAGCTCCTACTTCCAGGGCTACATCAACAGAAGCAAAGGGACGGCTGGCCATCTGCTGTCGTTCTCGAAGCAGTTGCTGGAGGGGGTTAAAAATGATCTGTTTTAAAATAGGCTTAAGAGCACATTACAGGCAACAATATCTGGTTTCAGTTCTGAACAAATGACATCGAAAATTTAGCAGTTATTTCATAGACATATACATCTAGAAGCTAAAGACAAAAACAAAAATTACCTTCTCCCCAGGCCCTGCTCAACTTCACTGATGCACAAAATGTATGGCGTTTCAAATAACCGTTCTCCTGATCTCCATCCATAGGCCTAACAGGATGGACTCAGAAGCACTTGGAAAACCCCATTGCAAGGTGCTACTTAAATGAAACGCTATTCTGACAGGAGTTACGGCCTGGCTCCCACTCAAAATAATTCAGGCACTCGTTTGTCTTAACGGAAAGGAAAGCATTATCAAAAATATTTAAAGAATGAAAATGAAAGTCTTCAAAAGACATCAGAAGGACCAAGGAGCTTACACCTGCTGAGACGAAGTTTTGTAAGTTGTGAATGTCACCTGCCAGCTGCTGTGGAACCAGCAGGAGCTCTGACTGAGCATCCTGAAAACTTTACTCAAAGCCCCACTCTGCAGAAGTGAGGAATGACTGCCCCCATGCCACCACTGGGCATTTGCGCCCTGTCTGGGTTTGTCCACCAAGCTAGCAAGTCCCACACAGCTGCTAGGCTAATTCATATTCGTACCTTACCTTGTAATTATAATATTCATTAAGTCATGGTAAGAAAAAAATGGATGACCAACACCAGATACCACATATCTCATCCCTCTCTTCCTATACAGCTAATAAAATTATTATTAAATATTAAAGAGGACAGGCATTGCAATTAAACACTCTTTCAAACAAGAGGAAAATCCCATCAGTGAGGAAGGCAGCATCCTCGAGCACAATGAATGACTTCATTATTTATGGAGATCTTCAAGATTCTCGGGCATTAGTGGAAAACATTAACTACCAGTCTCTGAATGCAAACGGCTGAAGGCCTGTGATGCATCATTCATAAAAACCCCTTTGCAGAGAGAAAGGAGCACAGTGAAGAGAGGCAATCCATAATCTAGCATTTGTCCGATAGCAATATGACATAGGGCAGAAGCAGAACTGAAGGCTTTGCTTTCTTATTTTTAAGAGAGCATCCACCTGCAGATATTATACGGACTGAAGGAACCGTTAATGAGTAATAATTTCACTTATTAACTCTTATTTTTGTTTAAGCAATGAATTCATAATAAAGAAAGGTTCTATACCTTTATTACAGATCACTCACTCTAATAAAGTTCCACCACTCTGTTATTAAATGTGGCTGCTTGCAAATAGAACTTGGCTTGTCCCGCTCCCCTTGGAGTGGCTGAGAACATCTATGTGGCCTGTGGACACAGCATCATTTCCAAGCAAGCCATTCGGAGGGCAGAAGGTAGTATGTGTCTGTATGTCCTTGGTAGAACGTTACAGAAGCAAACCTGCACACACCTCCCCCGACAACAAAGCGGTGTGACCCCTCCTCCAACAGTAACACACAAGAAGCCTTGAGAAAAGTAAATTCAAGGTTATGCTCAAACAGGATCATCTAGGACTTACGGCGTCTTCCATTTGTCTCTCTCTCCTTGGCTTTTAAATGGAGCTTCCTATGACAGAGAATTTTCACAATGGAAGCTGTTCTCTCACCCACCCTTCGCTGGACCTCAAGGGTCTACAAAATATAATTGATGAATATTCATGCCCACAAGTTGGGATTGCTTAGATAAGCATTCCAAGTGCACATCTCTGGCCAAGACCGAGTGTCCCAAAGTGTAGTGTATCACAGTGACACCGACACCCACACACACGGAAGGAAAACCTGTCCCTGATGCGGGTTCAATTTTGCATATTTTATTTGTAAACTGCAAAGCCTTTCTTAAGACTCAGATTTGTTCTATGGGCTTGCAGTTTAATTGCACTTAAAGAACTGAATGAATTTATCTTGGGCCAGAGTGTGGGGCTGAACACAGAGTGTTGGGAGACCAACAGAGGGGGCCGGGGAGAGAAAAGTGGGGACTCAGTGCATACTCTGCTTTGGGGCGATGCTGTTAAGGAGCCATAAGGAGGACGCTGCAGTTATCTTCTCTACCAACCTGTCGTTCTCAACATTGTCCTTGCCAATTAGTAGCTGGATGCTTTACTTTCTCAATTTTCTCAGGATGAAGAACACGCACACACTGTGATGACAACTTTAGTTTTGAAAAAAGCTTGTCTAAGTACTGACAAGCAGCCCAGCCTCTGACATCGGAAGGCCCTGCATTCTCATGCTGCTTTCCTGTCATTTGTTCCTCTCAGATCCTCCATTAATTAATTAATTAATATCCCAAATTTGCCCCTCCTCCCTGTACCCACCTCAAAAAGTTCCTCCTCCATCTCCCTCCCCTTCATCTCTGAGAGGGGAGCCCCCCATATTCCCCCTCTTTAGGCATCAAGTCTCTGCAGGATTAGGCGCATCCTCTTCCACTGAGGTCAGACATGGCAGCCCTCTGCTTCATATGTGCCTGGGGCCTCAGACCAACATGTGTATGCGCTTTGTTTGGTGGCTTGGTCTCTGGGAGCTCCCAGGGGTTGGGCAAACTGACACTGTGGGCTTCCTGTGGTGTTGCCATCTCCTTGAGGGCTGTCACTCCTTCCCCTAACTCTTCCACAGGGGTTCCTGACCTCTGTCCGTTTGTCTGTGGGTGTCTGTGTCTGTCTCAGTCAGCTGCTTTAGCCAAAAAGTTCAGAATACCCATGATGTACCCCACAGACACAAAGAAGTTAAACAAGAAGGAAGGCCCAAGTGAGGATGCTTGAATCCCACTTAGAAGGGGGAACAATATAATCATGGGAGGCAGAGGGAGGGAGGGACCTTTTCGGGAGAGGGCAGGGTTCTGGGAATAGAGGGGAAGGATCAGGTGGGGGGGGGGACAGAAGAGAGTCCTGAGGGCCAGGAGTAAGAATGGAAATGTGCAGCTGCTTCGGGGAAGAGGGATGGAGGGTGGAGGGATTCTCTGAGAAGTCCCAGAGACCGGGGAATAGGGAGGCTCCCAGGAGTCAATGTAGGTGACCTTAGCTGAAACACCCAACAGTGGGGTCTGGAACCCGAAGAGACCACCTCCAGTAGACACGATCCCCAATGGAAGGATGTGAACACCAACCTGCCTACAAAACTTTTGACCCCAAATTCCTCCTGTCTAAGAGAAATGCAGAGACAAAGATGAAGCAGAGTCTGAAGGAATGGCTGACCATTGACCTGCCCATTCTGAGACCCATCCTATGGGCAGGTACCAATCCCTCACACTATTAATGATGCTATGTCGTGCTTGCATACAGGAGCCTGGCCTAGCAGCCCTCTGACAGGCTCTACCCAGCAGCTCTCTCCAGTCTCAGCTGTTTGACTCCAACAGTAGGGAGGAGTCAGGTCTCACTAATTCTTGATGATTCTCATCAGTGGAGCCCGGGTGAGGGGCGCTAAACCTCCCTCAGAAGGCTTGTCCTAACTCCGGCCTCTCCGTTCATACTCTGCTGGACAAGGACTGAATTGTTCAGCCTTTTAAACAGCGTGTTCTTCCTCGGCATACAGTGAAAATGACTATCATCTTCAGGTCGTGAGTTGGTGACAGAAGAGGATGGCCCAGAGCCTGGCTGGCCCTTAGTGCTTGGAGACTGTTGGAGGGTGCAGTCACTGCTCTGAACTCGAAGCACTGATTTCCTATTTGAAGATGGCACACTAATTACTGCAGCCCATGTTCCCCAGCACTGGTGACACATTTGGCTCTTCTAGTCTGCCTTTTACCAAATGTTGCATGATGAGACAGTTGGAAATGTCATTATTGAGCTACACTTGGAACGGCTCTCCGCCATTTGTGACTAAATGATAAAGCCCAACCAGAAAACCAAGAGAAAATATAAAATACTTTCTTAAGACATTTCATAATTTGTTTTCCAGGAATCTGGGTTTGTGTGGCGGTTTAGCATTTGCACATCTATAGGAATACTCACGGCAGATGTATCTGTTTTACAGGTGATCTGCTACTGCCAATTATTCAGGCAGAACAACAGAGACCACAGAACAAACCAATTACATCACAGTAGGTGGTAATCATGTTGCTACAAATGTTGCTGATAAGAACAGTTAAAAATTAAATAGATCTCTTTGGATCACTGCTTTGTCCAAAATAACTCTTCTAGTATTGAATATCTGCTACAAAGTACACCATGAATTAAAAATTAATACAGAAGCCCAGACCTAAATTTGACAACTTTTTACACTGACTCTATCGGATGTATATGTGGGTAGATAATTCTACTCACTACTACTAGTTCAAATGCTGTGTCATTCCCCCAGTTCCTATTACCTGCCTTTCAAATATTGCAAGGCATATATAGCCATAATAAACTTTAGGATATTACAATTTAAAAAGACACAACGTAAGACACACGACTGTAGCCGATCCCGCCCCCAACTCTCCTATAGCTCCTATCTCTTTCTGTCAGGTTCAGGCACCCGAGACCCCCTTCCCATCATCCAAAATCTGTCTATCCTACCCCAAGTTGGAAATAAATAATTACATCCCATCTGCCTCTCCCCTTCCCTCTCTTATGTGTTTGTTTTGAGAAGGAATTTATACTCTGAAGCCAGGGAGGCCAGGAGTTTATTATGTAGCCAAAGCTCAGCAATCACCTGCCTCAAGCTCCCAAGCATACTGGGGTCACAGATGTGGTCAATGACACCTGGACCACGATCACTCTGAACCACCTACTGTATCGGCACGACACTAATTACATCTCCTTACTTTTACTAGAATCGTCTTTAAGGCAAAAAAAAAAAAATCTATTTTTAGCTAATTCTCATTCCCCAAAACACTTATTTAGTATTCAATTTCATTTGTTAAATAGACAATGAATTTGAAAAGAATGTAAAACATTTAAATTTGCTTCTGTGAATGTGGGTAAGGAAGAGTTATAACAAAATGATTGTAATTATGATTAATCATCTAAAGTCATGATGCATTCTTTGGCAGTATGATGTACAAATGAGTTTGTTTCAAATGAGGAGTTCTAAGGCTGAATTTCAAATCCACATGAAGTTTCATCTTGTCCCTCATCTACCTTCCTGCAACAGCACAAGGATGATGGGAGGGATTTCATAAAGTCAGTACAATGTATTAATATCTCTAAGGTTTTTGAGAAAATAAGGAAGTCATCAGAAAGATTTTATATTGGTCTAGCCTTTGCAAATTCTGAACAAAGGGTCTGCAGTCAGTCGAATTCACTAACCACAGTCTGTGAGATGGCATTGGATACTGGTGCAAACACACTGACCATGGATAAGACAGCACAAATGAGGCAGTGATTCTGTCCTCTAGATGTTACCATGACAGACAGATAGACGGACTGACAGTGATGCTGTCATTTGGTTCCACTGAATTGGGGACCAGGGTGATCTACAACGTTCTAGCACTAAGTCTGCAGGGCCCAAGGCTCAGACTCCATGTTGGGTTCATGAATCCCTCTGCTTGTACATCTCCAGTCTGAGTCTGAAGCTCAGTCTAGACTTTGATGCTAATGCTCACAGGGCTGTCCCAGCAGACAACCCTCAGTCAGCCTGTCTGCATTACTCTTTTCTGTGCTTCAACAGTCTCCAAAATTAGGTGATATGCTTATATTATTGATATATTTTTTTGAAAAGAAAAATGTCTGGCAGTTGCCTAACTCATTAACTTTAGTAAAAGTGTGTGTGTGTGTGTGTGTGTGTGTGTGTATGTATGTATGTATATCTTTCACTACAGTCTAAAAATTAACTCAATCTTTATTATTTGAATAAAAAAGTGCTGTTCTCACTTGGTAATAACCAGAGTATAGTTTCCATGCAGATTCCTCAGACATAGAGCAGCACAGGTGTGATGGTTTGAATATGCTTGGCCCAGGGAGTGGCAGTATTAGAAGGTGTGGCCCTGTTTGAGTAGGTGTGGCCTTTTGGGAGTAGGCACTGTGGGCATGGGCTTTCAGAACCTCACCCTAGCTGCCTGGAAGTCAGTCTCCTCATAGCAGCCTTCAGATGAAGATGTGGAACTCTCAGCTCCTCCTGCACCATGCCTGCCTGGATACTGCTATGCTCCTGCCTTGATGATGATGGACTGAACCTCTGAACCTGTAAGCCAGCCCCAGTTAAATGTTGTCCTTGTAAGAGTTGCCTTGGTCATGGTGTCAGTTCACAGCAGTAAACCCAGCTAAGACACCAGGGAATGCCTACTTTACTACCAGGAGCTTGCTAGGAGATGAAGGAAAGACAAGAAACGAATAGGGAATGTTTGTCTCTACATCAACTACCCAAAATATACGATACTAAAATGGTAACTTACGTCAGCTAGCGTACACACACACACACACACACACACACACACACACACACATTCTGGGAGCACATCAAAAGTGTGAGAATGGAGGATCACAAATGTGCGTGTGAGCTAAGAAGGTCCCGGCACAAAGGAAATACACGAGAACTCAAGCTTCAAACGTAAGGACACATGGATCTCCCTGAGAGGGGGAAGTAGGCGGACTCGGGGAGGATGAAAACTGAACCAGGAAGATCGGGTGGGGAGGAGGGAGAGGGAGAAGGATGAGGGAGGGAATACTAGGAGAGACAGCTGGGATTGACGGGCCTTACAGGGCGGAATGCAAACCTAGTAATCTGTATGGAGGTGACCCTAATGAGGTCTTCTAATAATGGGGGGTATGGAGTCACAAATGGCCATCTCTTATCACCAAGCAAGGCTGCCAGTGGTGGGACTAGGTTCAATTGAGTTGTTGTCCAGTGGGGTCCCGTGGAACTCCCCATTCAACCAGGCTGGCGCTAAGACAATGGGTTGCTCTCTACAAAGTGACGGTGGGGCCCCACTGCTGAAGACAACACCCACAACTCACTGAACATGGGGAAGCTAAGCTGGTGCCTATATGGAGCCCTCATCCCTGTGTTCTAATCTCTTTGGTACAGGAAAGTACTCTGCCAGTTACTGAAAGAGATACGTGGACACCCACCCAGCCATAAAACCTGTCCTGTCTGCATAATATGCTAGGACAATGGTGGCACAGAACTTGTGGGAGCAGCAAAACCAATGTCTGATTTGACCTAAGGCTCAGTCCACAAAAGGGAATCCATAACCATCACTGCTTAGGTGATCAAGAACCAGAGACTAGATGGCCCAGAGACCTAGGGTAAAACCCAACACTACTGATCTAAAAAAAAAAAAAAATCAATAAAATGGTTCCTAATGATACTTTGCTACACTCATAGATCAGTGTCTTATCCAGTCATCACCAGAGAGGCTTCTCCTGGGCTCAGATGGGAACAGATGCAGAGACTCATAGCAAGACATTATGCAGGGGTGAGGGGTGGGGGAGAGGCAGAGAGACACCCCTTGGAACACACAGCTCTAAGTGGGATATGTCCATCAAATCCCTCCCCTCAGGGCTTAGGGAACCACACAGAAGAAAATGAAGAAAGATTACAAGAGTCAGGTGGGGGGGGGGGGTGGAGGACACCAGGAGAACAAGGTCCTCTGAATCAACTTAGCAAGGCTTATAGGGCCTCACAGAGACTGAAGCAGCAAGCACCGGGCCTACGCGGGTCTGCACCAGGTCCTCTGAGTGTATGTTATAGCTTCCAGCTTAGTGCTTTTATAGACTCCCTGAGCGTGGGTCCCTGGCTCTTGCACCTCCTCCTGAGGCTCTTTTCCTTCTGTTGAGCAGCCATGTCCAGCTCCGATGGGATGGTTTTGCTTTATCTTATATTTTATTGTCTTATTTGTTATCTCTTAGACTCCTGTTCTTTTCTAATAAGAAACAGAAAAGGAGAGGAACTGGAAGGGTGTGCAGGAGTAGAGAGAGGAAAAACTGTAATGAGTATGTATTTTATGAGAAAATAATCTATTCTCAATAAAAGAAAAATGAAAAAACAGAAGATGCCAAATAAAGGTAACAAAATGTTAGTCACTGGAAGTTTGTTACCATTTGGATAGCACTGATCATTTAGTTGGTATTTTTAAGTTTCTTTCCTGTTGCTATCATGAAAGGGTGGTGGGGCTGTAAGAACAGCATGAGCCCAGGAAAGTGGGTCACACTGCATCCCTACTCAAGAGGCAGAGGATGTTTGGGCTCAGTACCACCTCCTTCTGCTTTTCATTCAGTCCAGGGACCTGCCCTGAAAGGGTGCTGTCTTCTCCTTCATAGTCACAGCCATGGCCAGCCTAATCCACACAAGGCCTCGCTGAGACTCCAGATCCTGTCGAACCTGCAACTGAAGTTAACCAGCACCTCCATAAGTCACCATCTGTACTACAGGATTTGAATTGCTTTGCAGATATCTCTTATTATGCTTTGAAGTAGAGTAGAAAAGAACAGGGTTTGAAAGACCGGGGGGGTTTTGACATCTGGCAGGGTCTAGCACAGCCAGTTTCTACCTCTCCTTTACTGCGTGCATACAGAGTCCGTTCACAAAGAGAGCCAGAGTGTGAACCATTCGTCGAAATAAATAATTTGTCCCTTCATTAACAGTGAGGCTAATTCCCCCGTGTAAAACTGATTATGTAGATGGTGTTCCCATACATGTTTTTATTCTATGCCAGGCAGTCTTGTTTATTTTGTCCATGAACGATAAGAGAAAGCTGTGCATCACATGTGAGTAACAAGATGTCGGCCTGTATCAGCAAGAGGGCAAGTCTCAACTTCTGCTTCCTCCTCAAGAGATCTCACCAAGGGATGGCAGCAGACGGCATTCTCCCTCACTTGGCTTTGTAAAGGACAACACTGAAAAGATTAGACTAGAAGCTAGAGCAGAATGTTGTTCCTTCCTCTTCTCAAATAAAAGTCTCTCCTTCCATGCTGAAGGCATCCACATATGTGCTTCCTTGACAAAACTTTTTCTATAATTAGTCATTATGGTCTATCATGTACCAGCCGCTGTTCCCAAAGTTGATGTGGGAGGCGAGTCTTGACTCTATCCATCAACTTTTCCCACACTAGCAGAGAATGGTAGAGATTTTTCCTGGGCACCTGTGGAAGGTGGAGTCAGGGCAGCGGCAGATGGTACTCTGCTTCCTATGTTGTTTCTGCAGGAATTACTTACATCCTCCAAAGCTAGCAACAGTGTTTTCAAAGGAATCTCAGTAAACAAAAGACCATCTGCATGGAACACACTGAAGCCTGGCAGTCACCTCCTCCCTCACACTCCTGCCTGCCTCTCAGACACCCCCACCTACCCCTCAAACCTCCCACCTCCTCCCTCACACCCCACCCTTATCCCTTCATGACATTTCTAGCTCTCAGGGCTGAAGGTTGAACCCACATTCTAAGCAGCCTATAGAAACCTTGTGATGGTTACTACATGTAATTGGTTACTTCATGTAATTTCAAAATAAGAATGTGGATTTAAAGTCCTATCTTTGTTGACATAGATTGGTATCACTGGCAGAATCGCCAAGGATGATCTCACTTCAGGATAAAGAGTTCGAATGGATGGGTGAGGCTTTCAGAAGAGCTAATAAGTCCAGTTTGCCTCAGCAAAGCATTCTGGGAACAGTAGGAAGTACAAGAAAAATACTGAAAGACAGTATTTTTGATTTTTTTTTTTTTTGGTAAAGTAAAAACAAAATGCATATTGCCTATTTAAAAAATTGTTGGTACTTAAAAATCACATTTGATGTCCTATACAAGTTGTGCCTATTCAACTTGGCTTATAAATACAAAATATGTGATTGATTTTTGTGATCAGAAACATAAAATGGTTGAGCAGAGAGAGTGGTGAGAGATGTTCCAGACAGAAAGAAAACAGGAGCCTAATAAGAAAGACCTGACATGTGCACATATCCTCAGAACAGCAGGCAAGCACGCGGAGCACTTGAGCTTAGTAATTAAAAGTGTGTTTCAATCACACAAACCTAAGGTTCTAAGTCCCTATGCAGTAAAACTCCAGTGTTATTCATGGCTGCTATCTCCCCACGGCATCGCCCCTGCTATGGAGGTACCAGGCAGGAACTGCACAATGGCCACGCCCACGGCTTTCCAGAAATAGCCACGAGGTACAATACATTGACATGGAATCCTTGAAATACAGAGGAGCAAATGGAACACTGGGCTAACATAACAAAGGGAGCCAGAAAAGGACACTTTTCATTATTAGCAGCAAGTGTGGAGCTGGCCATGCAAGCTTGAGCTTCAGATGCAAGAAATGGGACATCTTCAGAACCTGGAAGGCAAGGAGTGTACTGCTTGGACTGTAACCAAACGTTTATCAAGGTGAAGAGGAATCAAGATGATGTCTCTAAATCCTCAGGAGCAGGAGCAAATCAAAATGGATACACTGGTTTTTAACACAAAGGTTTGGTTTCTATCACTCAGAAAGTCCGATCCTATGGAGTAAGAAGTAGTGTGAAACCAAAAGGGGCAAGAAATATGTCTACAATCCTCAAATAAAGTAACCTAATGTATCAGAGGGAAACAGTAACAGCAGTTAATCTCAAATACAATGAATTCCCCTCTCCTAGTAAGTAGCAAAAGGTCAGTTTTGTATGCAGCTTTCTTTAATACAAAAGGCCAGGTGGTTGTAATTTATCTGAGCAAATCAAAATGAGCAGAGGGACGATCTCAGAAAAGGTCATTTAAAAGCTACGTCCTCAGAATGGATGTGTAATGCACATGACTCGGCAAAGGCAAAAAGGGGAGTCTGGATAATGTGACTTTTGAAACCTGAACTTGACAGGGGAAAAAGTCACAAGTAGTGCAGTGCAGTGTCAGACACAGCACTTCCCTGTGTAAGCATGTACAACATGGGAATAGCCCAGGAGGCATGCCACACGACAGTCAACCGTGCGAGTGTAAGAGACAAGTGTTGCTCACAGTACAAGCCGCCCAGGGGCTCATGCTTCTGTTCCAGGAACTTAGGCCCGGACACGTCTGAGGATGGCCTTCCTCCAGTCCTCCAGTCACCCCCTCCCCACAAGATGTAACCTGCAAAATAAGATACCTCCTTTCTGGGACTCTCCATTCTGAGAGCTAACTCTCAGTGCTGAAGATTCATTCTGACCCATAACATGGTCACTTTCTGGGTTAAAAAATCCAAATACAGCACAGTGCAGCTGGCTTTGTCCTGAGGTGAACAGGAAGTCTGCCAACTGCCATGATGGCTTATGGGGCAAGTAGAACTGTGTCACCAAACAAAACCTGGGAAGGTTGAGCTGATTCAGAAATCCAGTGAATTCTCATATCTGAGAGCCATAGGTGTTTCATCTACTCCTGACCCAGTTCCTGTCCTGGAACATGTGACCACGACACCCCATGGAGAGGACTGTGACAATCAGTCACTTAGAGACAACACCTGAAGTCCTCTCAAATGCAGAGGAGGCATCCCCAACATCTCAGACCGAACCAATAGAAAGTATCTCCCTTTAGACCCCCAACCCACCCAAAAAATGTATATAAAACCCTGCCCACAAGGAATAAAGCACACGAGTTGTTTCAAAGACCATCCAGGAGCATCTGTCTTACAGAGCTTAACACTTTGGGGAAGAGAAGTCTCTCCTGAAGCTCTCTCGATGAAAGCTGTTCAAGCCTACTGCAGTTACTTCCCGCTCAGTGGCCCTGACCTTGGCTCCATACCGCCCTCTAAGCCGCAGCCACAAAAGAGACCCAGAAGCCCACCTTGACCCAACTCCCGTCCTCTGGAGAGCACACTCTTGGCTGCTCTGGCCGGGGCCAGAGCCCCACAGATCTCCATGGCTAGCGTCCAGTACACAGACCTGCAGCCTGGCTGTTCTGTGAGAGCTGCTTAGATCTTCAAAGACAGATAAATGATCCAAATACTGACAATTTCCTCATAGTCAATATGCTAAATATTTTTTCTTTTAAAGCAAATGTATTATTCTGTTATCAAGTAATGGAGTTGTTTTTAATACAATATTAGAAAACTTTAAAAATGTTAAAATACTTCTTTTTCAAGTCATCTGCTAATTATCATTTAAAATGTCTCCACTGGGAAATACCCAGGATGTTCATTGACTTATTGTAGTGATAACTGAACGCAGTTTTGTCTTTAATATTCTGTAGATGGAACCATGAATTACTTTTTAAAAGCAGCTAATTTTTGTTGTTTTAATTTTAAGTGTGAAAGACAGTTTGCTAGAGGGCAGATTATTTCACCTGGTGTAAATGGCCTTCTTTAAAGTGTTTGGAACACCATTCAATGCACAAAAATCAGAATATATGAGAGGCAGTGGTCACACCAGATTCATGGCAATAGTTCATTTTTAAAGTTAAAGGGATTCTAGAGCTTAACTCGTCCAATATTACAGCATAGTGAAAGCACTCTGCCTTCTCTGCAGATGGTCACCAGGCATGAAATCACCCATTGATAAGGGTCCAGAATTACTCCTTCTTAGCCAGTCTCCTTACACATACTTTTGGTTTCTGACCCTTAAAAATAAATACCTATTTTTCCCTTGTGATCTTTTTGGAACATTAAAATTAAGAGAGATACTTCAAACTTGAACTTCGAAACTTCCTTCAAGTACACATTAAGCATTTGAACAATTTCTCACACCTGCAACTCAAACAGATGGATGACGATTGTAACATTTTTCATTCATTATTTATGCAACAGAAATCTGTGAACTTCTCTGTTCTGGGAAGAGAGCCAGGCATGTGGTCTTGCCCTCAAGGGGCTTCATGAGTAGGGCAAACGTGTTTCTAGTGGAAGTTTTCAGTGTCGGTTTTGAAGGTCTCTCTTGATATATAAAGAGCACACACACCGCTGAAGTGTGGTCAGACTAATTTAGAATGTGATAGAACATTTCTCACGATCCAGACTAATTTGGATTCTTTTCTAAGACAAAGTGACAAGGTGGATTTAGTTTGCTTTTAAGTTTATTCTTCTGTTGCTAGCTCTAACTTGCAGCCCCGGGTTTCTCTTAAACAAAGGATGAAGACCAGTATCCCCTAGTTAGCACTGGTGTGAGGTGTGATATTCTTAAAGTAAAACCAGATCTTCGTATCGGCATTTAAAAATTTTAACTTTTAAAACTGCTATCCTAATATATCTGTGAGTGTAGAATTCTCTCTGAACTTCTGGCTTTTTGGTATGTTAAATCTCTCTACGTATGGCCCTTTGTGATGACCTCCTATTTCCTTCCCTGGATCAGACAGGCAGAGAACCATCAAAACTGCCACGCTACTGGTTATCCTAAGCAAATCCTAAAGGCCACTCATTGGTTGACACTGGCCTCTTCACCTGCCAGGTTATCTTCCCTGTGGTGATGGAGACAGACAGAGTGATAAAGCTATGTGGATTTAAGAACACAGAGCTTAAGTCCACTCAAGAGTCAAGAGCAGTCCCAGAGAACAAGGAAGTCCCCACCCAAGGAAACTCAGTACACTTTCCTTTGTTTTTAACCCTGTGAAATCACACTTTACCCATTGCCGTATATACCGTGTATAAGGAGTCAGTCTCTAGTGACATTTGTGAGGTGGATCTACTTCATCTTGGCCAGTGGATTTCTTGATTCAGCCTCACGGTTCAAGGTTGCTCTAAACAGCTTTGTAGCTCTTCTCTCTGAGTCCTCACTGCTTTATTTATGATCATACAACAATTAACTTACAATTTCTCTCTATTCTTACATATTTCTTTTTACCAATCTACCCCCCCCAACTCTAAATTTTTATAACCAAGACATTTACTTCTTAGTTGATAGAAATTTTAAATGGATCAAGGAAAAGAGATAAATCCTTTATTACCCTATTAGAGCCCTCTCTCTGGAACCTGTCACCTACTAAAAACCAATAATGAGCTACAGAAGTATTAAGGTCCCTGCCTAGAATCCTGAACAAGTTGAGAGAAAGTAAAACTTTAGAGTTAATATCTTTACTAATGACACCATACACTGTGTTTACATTTACAAATTAGTTAAGTTACTTTACTTTCTTGAGGACAGACCAAGTAAGTCCCCCAGTACCTGGCAACAGTGAAGATCATTGACTTCACTCATGACTAGAGCTGTAAGGGTAACTCTTTACAAAGAAGTAACAGCAGAAACAGCACAGATAATTCCTCAATTATATGAGAAAGCAGAGTCTAAAACTCCTCATGAACAGACTTTTCCACCAGTAAGCGGTGAAGTCAGCAAGCATACATTCACCATAAAACTTCAGTTGGCTTTAGGTAGCCTTTGCTTTAGGGTTAGGCAGCTATGGCTGTTCCTTTACCTACAGATCCATTCTTCCCTGATGACTCCATTTAAACTGTAAGTCATGTTCACAAACATAGACTGAACACACGCAAACCATGTGTACCATTATCTGTCTTCCCTCTTGCTTTTCTCTGTTGTATTAGCCACTCAAGGGCATGCAACATATTTTGCTTATTATCTGTTTAGAATCTGTCTTTCTAATATCAACAGAGATAAAAAAAAATCTCTCTATATAGTAAATGTAGTAAAATGTAAGCATCTAAAAAGTATCTGGCACATGTCATATTTTCAATGGATAATTGTTGAGTTGAATAATTCTCTTAGGACCAAGACAAACCTTAAAAATATGTAGTTTGAACCCAGACTGACTATGACTCTACCATGTAGACTAAAGTTGTCTACGAATCTCTAATAACACGAGAGACAATGTTTCCTGGACAATACAGTGATGTAGGACACACAGTGCTAACAAACACATAAAGACAGCATGCCTGATGTCAGTCACAACTTCATGTGGGTCCTTTTCACAAAACATGGTCACTCTTTAATTCTCTGTATTGAGCAAATGGACATTAAACACTGTTGGTTCTGTGTACAGTCTAGGAGAACAAAGGCATCTGGATAATATGAGTCTGGACTGACTCTATGACAAACACCTAAGCTGTGCAAGATGGCAGCAGTGACTCTCCTGTATGGATAATCCCATGATTCCCTACCTGCTCCCAATCATTGGCCATGAGTTTTGGATACTTTATACAAAGTGAAAGCTACTCTGGCTGATTTAATACAAAGCGTTTCAGTCTACCCTCTTCCCTCATCGCTGGGTAAGGCACCTGGCCTCCATAAGAACTAGGTTTAAAAAATTGAGATAACTTCATTAGGGGCCCCCCTTGCTAGGGGCCTGACCTGGTCATTAGACATGATGGACAGGAGCCAATGATGCAGACATTTTTCTGTTATTAGTGATTTGTATGCCTTCCCTCCTACTGGGCTGCCTTGTTCAACCCTGACATAAGGGTCTATGCCTACTCATATTGTAACTTGCTCTGCGGTGTTCAGTTGATATCCCTGAGGTGCCTGCTCTTCTCTGAAGCAAAACAGAGGAGGAGTGGATCTGGGAGAGAGGGGAGCAAAACTAGGAAGAGTGGAGGGAGGAAAACTACAATCTGGGTGAAATGTGTGAGAGAAGAATTTAAAAACACCAAACAAAAACAACAAAAATACCTCAAAAGATTTGCCATCGAAGTCACATAACTGAGTTGAGCCTTTAGAAGTTTTGTCCAATCTACTGACTAGGGAATATTCTTGGTTAAGACTAAAGTCAACTGAAAACAAGGGTTTAGGGACTTTATCTGAAGAGTTTTCAGCTTACAAAAGTAAAATAATTGCATTTTTGGATGTATAGCTATGATTAGTAAACAGATGTGATCTTTAAACCAGAATGTGGTCAATCGAGGAGACATTAGTACACTATAGACATCTCTCTGGTAGTGGGACTTTTTCTTTAATTGAGGTATTTTGTTTTGTTTTGCTTTTACATTTTTAATTAAAGTTACATAACAAGGGCATTTTATATAATCTGTTGCCATATATTTTAGAAACTTCTGTGTATAAAATCCAAATTGCCTACCATGAGGCTATCGAGAATGCCCAAGTACTATGCAGAACTGATCCTTGGCCCCTGCTTTAATAAACAGTGGCTCCCTTCTCCAGGTTCTACTCTCAGGCACATAACCAAGCCCTGACCAGGTGACTTTTTACCAGGGACAGGGAGCACAGGCAGGTAAAGATAGAGTGGAAACCTTTCCACGTGTATTTATTTACTTATTGTAGGGCAAGGTCTCTTTATGTGGAGTTGCCTAGTCTGAAATTGCCCAAGCACAGTCAATCATTGAGGGATGTCAGGGCAGGAACTCAAGCAGGAGGAGAGGCAGAAACAGTGCTGTCTAGTTGAGGGGCTAAAAAAGTGACATATCAGAGAAAGATTTGACAGAATGAGTCAGAGATAGGATATGCCCGACTCTCAGGAGAAGAGCCATTTAAGAGCAGTGCAGGGAGCATGATGGCAGTTCAGTCAGCTTAGTCAGTCAGTTGGGAGTCAGCACAGTGAGTGCAGTGCGGTGGAGTTGAGTTTGTTCATGAGTTCATGCCATTCGGTGCAAGTCAGCAGAGGCAGGAGAAGCCAGAGAATAAGAAGGAGCCAGAAGATTAGAACAAATTGCTAGAGTTATTTTGAGGCCAATCAGAGCAATTCAGTGAGAAGCTGGGGGAAGTCAGACTGAATCAGTCAGCTTGGAGAGGAGTTTGAGCCAGAACAGCTGACTAGAACCAGTCAGTCAGAGTTCAAAAAGAGCTAAAAACGGTGAGCTTATTTACAGCAGTAAGCTCCTGATGACAATTACATCTGGCTAATAAAAATCACTTTAACATTGAGGTTACAAATGTACATTCATACCTGGATTTTTTAGTGGATGTTGAAGATCTGCTATCATCCCCTCTTATCTGCAGGGTTAGCACATCTATTCACTGAATCATTTTACTAGTCCCAGCATAAAAATATCTAACTACACATAAATCCCCAATATATATTCCTTAAAATTAGGAACTGTAAATGGCACATACAAGCTGCCTTCTCACAGAACTTGCACACCCTCAGTCTGGCTCACCATTTCTCTAAGTATTGTCTGTATTATCAAACTTGAAAGTGTCAATGGACCACATCTTTGGCTTTAAGAGAAATGTCCAGTTTCTGTTTCTCTACAACCATTCTTAGAACCATGACTGTAACTCATTTGTAGGAGAACACAATTTATAACAACACATGTAGTCATGGCTACACACATTTCTCAGGTTAAGGGGATTTTGAAATTAATTCAAATGCCATACTCATTGGAACCACCATCTCTTAAATATAAGATAATTTAAACTATAAATTATATAAACTATAAAACTGTTTCCCTTTCTGTTTCTTATAGTCAGAAAAATATTAGCTTGGCTCAGAAGCACAGATATTGTCTTATTTAGGGTGACTATTGCTATGACAAAACACCATGACCAAAGCAATTTTGGGGGAAAAGGGTTTGTTTTACTCACAGTTCCATAAGACAATTCATTATTAAAAGCAGTGAGGGTAGGAACTCAAGCAGGGCAGGAACCTGGAGGCAGGAGCTGATGCAAAGGCCATGGAGGGGTGCTGCTTACTGGCTTGATCCTTATAGCTTGTTCAACCTGCTTTCTTATAGAACCCAGGACTGCCAGCCCAGGGATGGCACCACCTACAACATCTGGCCTCTCTCCCATTGATCACTAGTTAAGAAAATGCCTTACAGCTGGATCTTATGAAGGTGTTTTTTTAAATTGAGGTTCCCTCATCTCTGATGACTCTAGTTTGTGTCAGGCTGACATAGAACTAGCCAGTACAGATCCTTTGTGTCAGGAACATCACATGATAAATTTAAATAACTGGATGCAATACCTATTGCAAACCTTCCAAATTTGAAATGTATCTCTGTATGTTTTCAATGCAAGTGTACTTCTTCTTTTACTACAGTATGAATAACTGCCTTTAATGAGGAATTCTATATATTAAACTCCATCAATCATTATATAATCAAAAGCTGCTATGGTACAGGATGGGTTGCTAAGGTTGTAAATATTAGCTAGAAATAGAATGGAATACTTGTCTTTTGGATTTACGTTCTATTTATAAAAAATGAGATTTAAAGCCCAAATGTTAATTTATAGAAGAATTTAATGACTTCTCAAGCAAGTGGCAGTGATAATCAGACTGGAGCAAGATGTGTGGACTTGAGTAACTGTGGTCTGATAGCTAAATGATAATTTTGTTCAGAATAAGGTTTTACATGATGACTCCTTAAGTCCATGGGACTGAAAACATGCCTCTTCCCACATGTACTGGCTGGTTTTGTGTGTCAACTTGAGTTATCACAGAGAAAGGAGCTTCAGTTGAGAAAATGCCTTTATGAGATCCAGGTGTAAGGCATTTTCTCAATTAGTGATCAAGGGGGGAGGGCCTCTTGTGAGTGGTGCCATCCCTGGGCTGGTAGTCTTGGGCTCTATAAGAAAGCCAGCTGAGCAAGCCAGGAGAAGCAAGCAAGCCAGTAAGAAACATCCCTCCATGGCCTCTGCATCAGCTCCTGCTTCCTGACCTGCTTCAGTTCCAGTCCTGACTTCCTTTGGTGATGAACAGCAGCATGGAAGTGTAAGCTCAATAAACCCTTTCCTCCCCAACTTGCATCTTGGTCATGATGTTTGTGCAGGAATAGAAACCCTGACTAGGACACCATGACACATACTTGATATCACTCCTGCTCACCCATTGCTCTATACTTTGCTTTATACTTCCCTTCAAATATCTCAGCTTCTCTCTGAGTCCTCTCAACTTGTCGTGTCCCTTTTTGATACCTTAAACAGAGGAGGTAAGCTTCAGTTCCTGCACAATAGAAAAGGTTTACGATGATAGCACTTGAAACACAGCTACGTTTCCATGGATACGTTATTTGACCTAAGCCTTGCTCACCACTCACTGCCAGATACAAACGTTGGATATGCAAGGTCCCAGAATGTGTGGTGTTCAACAGTAATAAAGTGGTGGCGAGGACCCAGGACTTTCTTAGTTAATATATCATTTGCTGATTTGAAAGCCAACAACGTCCAATAAATATATAAGCTATTGGAAGATGAATGGTTTTTGGAAATCCCATAGAAATGTTTCTGAAATTTTAAGTGTTCTCTTATTGCTTTCGTCCACTGTTGCTTTGCATTGATAATAAAAGTAACAGACATGGCACGAATGACCAATCCATTCACTGAATGCCACAGTCCTCACGAAGGATGTGGCACATTCCCCGAGCTGCCTCAATAACCTACTCTTCCAATTCAGAGCTTAGTTGCTCCAAAAAGGTGATGTGATTAACCAAACAAACTTAATTTAACATAAATGTTGTCTGGATCTCAAAAAAGTAAACCAAATCCACATTTTAACTGGAGTCGGAAGTTGCTTTGAGCTTGTCAGTCTAAGCACCATATACCAGAGACATTGAAAAAAACAAAAACCAAAAAAAACCATGGGACAGTAAGGGTCTGAATGCTACCCTGTAGCGATTCCCCTGCTAACATTTACGTTTAAACTTACAGTAACAGTTGTGATAATTTACTGTATCCTGCTGACTTGAAACATCTAATTGGAAGTGATGCAAACACACTTTTAGAGAATAATAAACACCCAACTTGGCAAGGCTCTCTCTAGCGGGAACAGGAGGCGTACCCCTGCGTTGTTGTGGAAAATGAAGCGTTCTTCATTTATAGACACGTCTTCATGCCTTCAAAGAAATGGCATGTAGAAGAGAAGCCGGGGTTGGTGGGTTTTCAGATATATCGTGGATTATCAATCTTATAGCTTTCTGATAAAGAGATAACTCTCTTTGGGAAGACCATACTTTTGAGGGATTAAATCTTTTCAAGAAGCCCACTGCAGGCTCCAGTTTTCCCAGGGATGCAGTCAGGGAGCCAACACTGACCAGGGAAGGCTGACGGGCTGAAGCAGCTCTGTTTATTCCCTGTGAGCTACTGAAAACAGGAATCCGGAGAACACTGGAGTCACATCTCATAAACGCTGCCTCCTTCAGAAGTTGCATTTTCTTCCTGAATATTTATTTCCTCTCCCAATATTGTGACCGGTTTAAGTGATTTAATAAAAAATTTATCACACATGTAACTTAATAATGTTAGAAAGATTCATAACATGACTTAGTAAACGTGAGCACATCAAGAAATATCTTTACCTAACTGACAAAATTAAAGTGATGAAGTACTTATGCACAAGTGGTCAAGAGAATGAAACTAATCTGGTCTCAAATGTAGGGGAAGATACTCTTCAAATGTATAGGGAACCTGGAAGGTGCACACACTGTATTTGACCCAGTAATTCCACTGCTCAGATTCTATGTTAATTAGTGACCAAGAGAGATTTATTAATCTCAAAGTATCATTTGTTATAGTGAAGATCTTAAGGCAACTTTTCAAGCACATAAAATGATTGTTGGGAAACTTTTGCAAAATTTTAATTGACAATTTGTCAAAGAGCTAATTGTACAAAAGAGAAAATAATACATATTTTCATATACACATATAAATGTGCATAAATTCATATATAAGATTAAAATAAGATTTGGGATGAAAATTACTCTTAGAGGAGTAGAATAAAGTTTCATGATGCTCAAGAGATAAAACATTATTGTAGAGAATAATCCATTTATGTATGTCAACTATATTTTCATCTATACCTGTATTTTTATGTTTCGAGAAAGATTTACTGCTAGAGCATGAATTTGAATTCATTTTTCTTTATATTTTTCCAGATTTTCTCTGAGGGAGAAAAAAAGGATATGAACAACTATCTGATGATGCTCTAAAGTACTGACATGTCTGTCATGGAATGTAAAGTACTGGCATGTCTGTCATGGAATAGAAAGTACTGACATGTCTGTCATGGAATGGAAAGTACTGACATGTCTGTCATGGAATGGAAAGTACTGACATGTCTGTCATGGAATGGAAAGTACTGACATGTCTGTCATGGAATGGAAAGTACTGACATGTCTGTCATGGAATGGAAAGTTTGGGAGAATAAAAAGAACAGGATAATAAATTACTGATTTCTGAGACTGTGGGAAAGTGGGAAATCTGTGTCCATTGTTTAAATTACAGCTACAAGGTGAGAATGGATGAGATTAGTACCTGGCTGAGACAATTCAAGACCTAGGACAAATCTGGAGAGGCAACTGCAAATGACTAGAGTTACCTGCCACAGGGTGACTTGGGAATGGAGAAGTTTCTAGAATGACAAGAGAATGGAGCATTGGAAGGTCCTTCATGGAGCAGACAGGATTGTTGATCTTAGAGACAGACATGATCCTTATCTTTCCCAGAGGCCATTAAGGCAGCCCAGAGCAACTTGCAAAGTCTGATTCTCCTTGTTCTCAGAGAAAGTGATCTGGCGCCGAAAACTCAGCTGATTCCAAGCTGACTTTAAGAGGGCACGTGAAAACATTCAGGCTGTCAGATTAACCTCGGTTATGACTAAGAATCCAGGGATGAAGTTTGCCATCTGGTGGTCAGAGAGTCAGGCAGATGCCTTCATGTGCTAATTACGTTTGAATTTTGCAATGTGTATAAACTCTAAAGTCAAATCCAACTGTTAGATAAATTCAAGAATAAAACCAAAGCAGGGGAACAGCATCTAAGTAGTCTGGGTCAGCTGGGCAGTGCTCACCTAGGATATCCAGGCGCCAGTCCCAGGACCCTAATAACCTCTTAGGGCCAAAGGCATTCTGCAAATACTGCGGTTAGGGTCACAGAATAGGGAGCTCTTCCTGGATTCCCCGGATGGGCAGGCCCCATGTGTAACTATGTGTCCCAACAAGACAGTGGAAAAGAAGATGGATGCAGTTCAGGGTAATCCAGAAATGCCTTCTGTATTATTTGCTTGTGAATTTTAAGGAATTCTTTTGGGCAAAACAGTCTATGGACTATTCTTGATGATAAAGGTTTTCTCTGTGTGTGTCTGTCTCTCTGTCTCTCTGTCTCTCTCACTCTCTTCCCCTCTCTCCCCCCCCCCCCCCCCAATGTAAAAGTATTTTCTTTTACTCAAAGTGAAAACTGACTGGACCCTGTCTTGGATGAACGTTTCCGTGCATGCTAGCCGGCATTCTGCTTCACACTTCCTATGGACAGCCAACTGTTTCATTCTTTTCTCACTGATAAATAAGGTTTCCATGGAATTAACATGGCTCCTATTTTCTTCACCTTCTCCTAAGTTTTAGGAATTGGACAATGAACCAACAAGAATAAACATAAAGACTGCAGAACCACCAACAAGAAGTCACAGACCCTGGAGGAAGGAGGTGCCCAACACTGAGCATCCAACACAACTGACATTTCCGTATCTTAGAAGTCATTCTATAATTTGCCTTAGTATTTTGGCCTTAGACTGTTTTTACAATCCTAACAGCATCTATGTGTTTGCTAGGAAGGCGTTAGCTCTCTTTTCTTGGTAATTCTGGATTTGACTTAGCTGTAGGAGAAATCATTGTTCTTCCTGGCACTTTCATCCGTGCTCAGTGGCTCATGACCTCCAGGACACTGATATTTTGCCCAAGTGCTTTGAGCCAATATACTTTTTGCATTATAAACAAAAAGAAATTCAAACAAGCCAATGCCAACAACAACGACAACATATGACCGGTCTGAGGCAGATTTCCAGTTCTGTTCACATTGGGCAGCTGTGCAGTGGTTTGGTGCTTTCCTAACTTGTCACTCACTGAATAAGTGTGAATCCAGACTGCAGCAGGACACTAGCATCGCAATTATGACGTCCATGGACGGTTAAGGCTGCGCACCACGCACCACGAGTACACCGTGAGTATAACCATTGTAAACGTTCCATAGTTTCAGACACTCATGTGCTGAGTGTTAGCCAGCCCCAGCCCACTTCTCTCAGCTCTCCCCTCCCTTGCTCCCCACATGTCCTTTCCTACTCAAGGCTTCCTTTTGTGCGACCAAATGAATTCAGTTAGGGGTTCCTGGTTGAGCATGCATGGGCGCACGTTGACTTGAGCAAAGGCAACTCAACAGTGACTACAGTACTGAAGAAGGCGACAGCCACTACCTCCAACAACCATTAACTGTGGCTAATGGTTTCTCGACATGGGGAAGGCCCTGAGGGGCCAGTCCTCCATCCTTGCTGAAATGCCGATAGGCCCAATCAGGCGCAGCCCATGCCCAGAGAGCCCCAGCTGCGGTGAGTGCCAGAGAACACTGGTCATGTCATGTCCAGAAGACATACTTTTGCTGCACAGCTCCCCATCGTTGATCTTACATTCTTTCTTTCTCCCCAGTGGTCTGTGATGTTTGCCTGCACCGTGGAGGAGACAGCATGGCTGCTAGATTTTTGGCCTAGAGACCTGCCCTCTCTTGTCTCCCCTTTGTGGGTCAGTTTTGGATTTCTGTATCAACCACTATCCACTGCACAGGGGGTTCTCTGAGAGAGGCTTGTGTAGCACTAATTTCAGGGAGAGAGAGAAGGAAAGGGAGAGGTAGAAAGAGAGAGACACACACAGAGAGAGACAGGCAGAGAGACAGACAGAGACAGACAGGGAGGAACACACAGACACAGAGAGAGAGAGAGAGAGACAGAGACAGAGACAAAGAGAGAGGAAGGGAGGGATTAAGAGGAAGGGAGGGAAGGAGGGAGAAAGAGAGGGAGATGGAGATAAGAGAAACAGAGACAAGGGGAAAGACACATAAAGAGAGACAAAGGCAGACAGACAGAGACAGAGGGTGAGAGAGACAGACAGGCAGAGAGACAGAGAGCACTGTGAAAATCCTCAACTCCTACACCAAAACACTAAAAGGTGTGACAATAGGGTCTGAAAAAAAAGTAATCCTTGTACAGGCTGGTTCTGTGTGTCAACGTGACACAAGCTGGCGTTATCACAGAGAAAGGAGCCTCCCTTGAGGAAATGCCTCCATGGGATCCAGGTGTAAGGCATTTTCTCAATTATGATCAAGGGGGGAGGGTCCATTGTGGGTGGTGCCATCCCTGGGCTGGTAGTCTTGGGTTCTATAAGAAAGCAGGCTGAGCAAGCCAGGAGAAGCAAGCCAGTAAGGAACATCCCTCCATGGCCTCTGTATCAGCTCCTGCTTCCTGACCTGCTTGAGTTCCAGTCCTGACTTCCTTTGGTGATGAACAGCAGCATGGAAGTGTAAGCTGAATAAACCCTTTCCTCCCCAACTTGCTTCTTGGTCATGTTTGTGCAGGAATAGAGCCCCTGACTGAGACAGCCCTAATATTTTTCTTGTTGCTATTTGTTCACAAGCTATCCCGGGGGCTACAGAGATGGTTCAACAGTTAAGGTCAGTTGGTGCTCTTGCAGTAGACCATGGGTTATTACCATGACCCACATGCCAGCGTAAAATCATCCATAACTCTGGTCTCATGGGGTATGATGGTCATTTGTGGTCTCGATGGGCACAGGCACCAAGTGGGACACACACATACATGAAGGCAAAACACTCACATGCATAAAATAAATACAACTTTAAAAATTAAAAAGCTGTTCTGAAAAGGTTATATGAACATGAATCATAATTCTGTGCATAAGCAGTGATAACAATCTTTTTCTAATTAACTAATGGAAAAGGCTCTAAAGACTTCCAGTAATGGCAGTTTTCACTAACTGGCATTTTGTTTTGAGACTTGTAAGAGTTGGAGCAGTCTGCCGTGTTTGAATGGACTCTGGGTGTTCCAGCTGCCTAGAAGACATCACACTGAGGACTTCCAGTCTG
>JADRCH010000089.1:3211163-3233663 GCA_019843965.1 Rhynchomys soricoides
GACATCACACTGAGGACTTCCAGTCTGCCATGTTTGAATGGACTCTCAGTGTTCCAGCTGCCTAGAAGACATCACACTGAGGACTTCCAGGGTCCCTTCTTTCTTTTCAGGCACATCTGGGCATGTGTGGTGGTTAAAAATAATTCAGTTTCCAAAGCCCATCAAAACCATGGAGATGAATATCCAGCAATACATGTGGACTTTACTTTCCCTTTCAGAGTGGTTTGTTTCTGTGTCATTTAAAGGCTGTGTGAGGGTCAAGCTTTAAGCCTGTTGACCCCTACTCCAGCTTACAACCATTTCTGTTTTATGGGTGTGTTTTTGTATTATTCACCAGCACAGTCTATCTCTTTGGCTACATAAATCAAGTTATATTGCCAACTATTTTTAAAAACATATAAAAGTCTCCATACATGATCACTTTCAATTTATCTATCACTACAAGGAATTTTTTCAATAACAATGTAACAAAGAGTCTAAGTCTGGCAGTTTACACTCTACTAGTGTGTTTCATTGGGAAAGAGGGGACAATTTAAAGTTCATCAATTGTATCACAGCAAATTAGCCTCCGTCACTGGCTTGGCTTGACAGCCTTCATCTATTTTAATTTACAACAAAAAGGACAGCCAAGAACAGAATAGTAGCAATAACACAGTTGAAAAAGGCTCTGCCTTCTTAGTCACACACACACACACACACGTTACACACACACATGTCACACACGTCACACACACGTCACACACGTTACACACACGCGTCACACACACGTCACACACACGTTACACACATGCGTCACACACACGTCACACACACACATCACACATACACGCACACACACACACACACACACACACACACGCACCCTCTATCATCCAAACATGGCATTACTAGAAAGACTTATAACTCAAAAAAAGTCAAACTATTGTATATCTCCTAATGTTTACAATAAAAGAATTTTGCTTACAAAATCATTTTTCATGACTTAAACAAATGTGTGATATATTTACATGGTTGAGCAAAGCTTGTAGCTAAGACATTGTATTTGCTAGAGTTTGCTACATCTCAGTCCTTTAGATGGTTGTGTGTTAGCATGTGTTACAACATTGCTAGATGGGATATCAATCTACACATGACCATGAACAAGGACTAAAATGTTTCCAGTCCCCATAACATGAAGCCAAACAAATATAAACAGTAGCCAGGACAGGTGAGGTCAAGCTGTTAGGGGCAGAATATCAAAGGCAGGTTGAGTAGGGACAGCTGCCATATTCACTCCCTGAGGCAAAAGCCAAACCAAACCATACTGTGTCAGAGTTAGTGTTCTACAGTACATAGTTGAAAATAAGAATATGCCAGAAAGGGTTAATATAATTCCAACAGTGCCATGAGGCGATAACCCGCAGCACACTTAAGAACGGATTCAGTAAGCATTGGTTGGTCACTCTGTGACTGACATAGGATGGATGACATTGCATACATGTTCCTTTGCATGCTAATGTTTAATGAAGAAGTCTCCATGTTCCACATAACATCTTTTTACGTGACCACATTCTTACAGCAATGCACAGTGAAATATTCACTCTCTAAGCTTTATGAATCAGAACTTTCACTAATTGACACAAATATGAAATCATATTCAATTGGTTAAAATTCCTAACAAGATAAATTGTTCTGGTTTTCCATGATAGATTTTGCTCAGAAGTACATTTTTTCTTCTAGACAATCCTAAAATACCTAAATAATTTATTTTGTTCTAAACCCAGCGATAAAATGGCTAGCCTTATCATCAATGCCACGTTGTGCCTATATATTCAGCTTCATTTTTTTTCTTAGAAGCTCTATATTCCTTCTCTGATAAACTCAGTACTCATATTTTTTATGAACATCATCTGGGAACCCTAGCCTGTCTTTGCTCACTATGATGCACACAGAATTGCTAATCCTAATCTCTCTCTCTCTATTGTGTGTGTGTGTGTGTGTGTGTGAGAGAGAGACAGAGAGAGAGAGAGAGAGAGAGAGAGAGAGAGAGAGAGAGAAAGAGAGAGAGAGACAGAGAGACACAGAGAGAGATATGTTACTGGTATGTAACTCTCAGCCCTGAGCAAGACGTAGATTATACATGCCATCCACTAAGACATTAAGTGGCATCTCATGACTAATTCCGTACAGCTAACATACATCCCGTTCAGACTCCCACCAATTTTATCCCTTTATTCACTGGCTATAGGGAACCACAGAATGGAGGAGGTACTTGGAGAGACTATGGATGAAAGAGCCAGATGTGCAATCACACATTAGAGTGGCTGTTCCTGCCCCTGAGACTGTGTCCTGGGTTAAGTCCCAGAACCGTGGCATTGCTTTCCTCACCTGGACCTCTTTCCTACGCCCATTCTGAGCTTGGCTAATGACTGAGCACATGAGGAGCAACTCCAGGTGGAACTGATTTCTATACAAGGGGTAAGCCTACAAAAGTGTCCTGAACTGTAAGCTTTACATATACACTTGGAAAGCCTGGTGATTTGGGAGAAGAAAAAGCACCAACATATTGTGTCATTAAATCTTCATCTACTACCATGATGTAAGATGGTTAAGAATACTTCATGAATTATTGATATAACAGGGTTAAGAAGACTTCCGGAATCATTTTACTACTTTATGATCTTATCACCTGAGTGATAAGACACAACTGTTCTCTATCTTCATCTAATTTATTACCATGAACATTTTGGTTTATACTAGAAAAAATATCCATTGTGGATCTACAGTGTATCACAGGAACACGGCTGTCGGCAGCGTGAGTGTGGGCCTTAGGATGTTTCCTATGAAAATACAGGGAACAACATTTCTTCTCTGTGGGTTTGAAATGGCCTTCAGTTCTGTTTCCCATACTGACACCTTAATCGGGACAGAATGACTCAAATATGAGTGGTACCCTTCCATACTCTCTCTTCTCTAAAAAGGAACTCTGGGCTACTGTTTACAAATACTTTAACCTTTCCAGAATAAGTGTATTAGAAAAACTACGCTGTGTTATTACAGCATTGGATTGCAGGAATCGTCTCCATATCTGACTTTGGTAATGGTCTCCTGACTGTAGACCTGATTGATTAGCATTCAAATCTATCCTTCAGGTTCCCATAGCCAAGGTAGAATCTGGAGAGGTTGGGTCCTTTCTAAACTAAGAGTAGGAAGACTGGCATCATTGCTTTTCCTTTAAAAACTAAAATATGAGCTGATTTTGTCTCAAAGTACTCTTTAAAAATTTTTTAAGTCCTGCGTGTGTGTGTGTGTGTGTGTGTGTGTGTGTGTGTGTGTAATCATAAGTACACGTGAGTGCAGTTACCCGCAGAGGCATCCAGTCCCCTGGATCTGGAGTTACAGGCAGTAACTGTTAGCTGCTTGACTAGGGCAGGGGAAATGAACTGAGGTCCTCTGCAAGAACATTAACCTCTCGGCCGTCCCTCTAGCTCTGAACCTATTCCTTTAAAAGCATTACCGTTCAGTCCATCAAGATCAACAGCCTTCAAATCTTTAAGAAACAGTAGCTCATGCTCGTCATGTCTGTTGTCTCGAAGGCCTCACATCAGACGGGTGAAGAGTCTTCGTTTATGTGTGTGGTGGCGTTCATTTCGTAATGAGCTGGAGAGTGGAATGATTCCAGTCATTCTGACCCTCTGTTTCTACAGTGTACGCTTCCTCCCGAAATAAAGCAGAGTGAATGTACTCACAGAGCATGTATCTACGTCCGGGGCCTTGGTGAAGAGTGCAGCCTATTTTCGGTAGAATTTTCCCGCGCCACCAAAGTTTGTCGTGCTCAAAATTAAATCATGCTTAAGTAAATCCTGATGCTCCTCCAAATATCATTTGTTTAATAAGAAGAATTTGAAGGAATGTCAGGAATGGTGTTCAGTGCATACAAACTGGATATAACAGCATCAATTTAGCTGGAAATGCATTTTGTATAGAAAAGTCAAAAGCCACGGCTCTGCACAGCTGTTGTGCTGTGAAAAAATCATCCCGCTATACCTCCACTAGTGAATTTTACTTTACCCGAGAAATCTGCAGAGCATAAACCTCCTAACACCAAATCATTTGTTTAACGATCTAAGGCACTCAACATGCATCTGAAATTAACAGCATTCATTCAGTACACATTTTTATATATTAAGCATTTCGTTTCCTCAGTTTAGTAAATACACATCTGTAAGAAATTTATTCCTATAAACAAGACAACTAGTGGTGAGACAAATCTAGTTTTTTACCCTGGTGAGAAAGCCATGGCAACAGCCCCATCAGAAGACGAGGCTGGTTTTGCTACTTTGTAGCCAAGTCACCTCTCAGTGCTGGTCCCATTAATTGAAAGGCAGAGAGGAAGTGGCTATCACCACCCATCTATGAGTTTATCTGTAGATCAAAAGAGCTACCGAAATTTCTCAGCTTAATCCAAGTTAGAAGAAAGAATAATGAACACCCTGTTATTTAGTGACAGGTATTTATTTAATGTAAAAAACTGCCTTGTTCAGTTGGGTGTGGTGGTGCATGCCTTTAGTCTCAGAACTCAGAAGACAGAGACAGATGGATTTTGAGGCCAGCCTGGTCTACAGATGAAGTTCCAGGACAGCCAAGGCTAAACAAAGAAACCCTGTCTAAACCCCAACCGCCCAAAAAAACAATTAAATAAAAATTAAAAAATTATCCTGCCTCGTTTACCATTTAAAATTATATTGTATATCAGTCGTAGTCTGATCCATATGCTTTTAGAATTCTAATAAGGTATTATCTTCATGTAAGATACTGTCATTAGAAGACAGTTATCCAATTGTACTAATAATGATATTTACTCAATTGAAGATATTGATGGAGTTCAAAGAAACCAAATTCTTTTGCTATGCAGCTAAACATTAGTACTGGGATTAAAAACAGTGATGAAAAACCAATAGACATGCATCGTGTGCCACCTAAATATTGGCTGTCTAATGGATGGGACTCCTTGGCTTTGAAAACACAAGCCTGAGTCTAGTGTGTACTTAGTCACACAGCAAGTGGTTTAGGCAAAGGAGCGTGGGTGCTGTCCAGAAATGGGTAACAGACATGTCTCTGGAGGTCGACTGTGCTGAGAGAGGAACTGGTGAAACAGCAATGCTGCTAAGGATCTAAAACTCCGGATTCCATCTTTGCCACCACGTGGCTTAAGAAATTGTCAATAGTCATGAGTGAGAGATGTCTCTGAGTGCGCATCTTCATGGACGGCAGGGGGCGGCAGTGGGGACAAGAGAGGAAGTGACATCATTAATGAGAAATGTCAAAAAAAAGGAGGCTTGGAGGGGAGGCCAGAATAAGGGCTGAGGGTGGGGTGAGCAGGGGGCGTGGCAGGATAAGGGCTGTAGGGGAGAGGGCTGAGCAGAGGGCGGGGCCGGACGAGGGCGGGGACAGGGGTGAGCAGGGGGCGGGGCCGGATGACAGCAGAGCGCAGGTATAATCAGGCGCCTTATGCACAGCTGTCTGGTGGGTCGTATGAGTACAGCCTATACAGAGCCCCATTTGGCTTATTATTAGTTTGTTTTGTTCAATTACCCTCTTTAAAAATGGGCTCTGGTACTGGAGCTACGGGAGAAGCAGGAGGATAAAATAGAACACGGAGAGGGCCACTCTGTCTCCCATTTTAATTGTGGCATTTCTATTTGCTTTACTCTTATGTTTGTGAGTGCCATTGCTAAACAAAAAGTCCTGACGGTAAGAAACCAATGCTCTACTTAAAGAAACGTAAAGCAGATATCAGACAAATAGATGTGCTTGCTACAATCGCTTGGGTAAAGCTTAACCCGTGTTTGTTTACATGAAATAGTGATCCATTCGGGGCTGTTAGAATATTATACCAGCTTAGATTTAAGGCCTGTCTCTCTTTTACCCATAATAGGATATTAAACAAGAAATATATGTAAAACACTTGAAAACAAGTACTCACCTCTCAACCATTTAAATAGCCAGAAAACTATTACCATGCATCATAAAGGAAAGGCTGGCAAAATGTGTTTATTGAATAGGACTTACCCTTTTTACTCTACTACAAGCAAAAACTCCAACTAATCTGAAGAAGAATTGTCTATGGACGTTACTTATCAGTAATAAACACATTAAATTTCCAGGGTTCGCCGGGAAATTTGCTGTCTAAAGACAGACGCTGCATTCTGAAGAGAAGATGTGAAACAAGAACTCCGCCTGACTCATTGGTTACATTTATACATGATAATAGCACACATGGAGCAGTAAGCTAAAAAATACTGGTCTCAGATATTAACCGCTTATAAAGCTACTTGGAACCCGGACAGCTGTTTCTTCCATATGATTTCTGGTATGCTTGTTAAGTGGAGAATGGATATTGGGAATAAAAGTGAGTGACAACAATACGTTGTCTAAATTCTTTCTGGAGCTATTTTTAGAGTGCCCAGACCGCCTCACATCGGTTGTCAAGTTACACACTCTCACCCCTCACTGCCTTCTGTACACTAGACAACCATGTGGCCTTCCCCTGTAACACACCGAGTGGAGCACCGGGGTTCACGGACCTGACTGAATCTTCATACACTGCCACCACTGTATAGCAGTTTGTCCTGCAAGCCCCTGTACTGTCCTTCATGCTGACAAATATCTGGAACTCTTTCCTCACAAGTCCAGGAATGGAAGAACAGATGGTTTTACAAAGAGACTCTTAAAGGAGTAATAACTGGGGGGGCCGCTCAGCTCCGGTATCACTAACCAGTGTTCAGTCGCTTGTCAGTCGCTTGTGAAAGGCCAAAACTGCCTGCCTGTGGGTGAGGAAGGCGTGCTTTCCCTCAACCCTTTGGGAGATAGGAAATTTATTAGATTATTTGATTCTGCTCCAGGGAAGACTCTCAGAACACGACTGAGTCCACAATGTATCAATCGCAAAGCTGAGGATTCAATATTTGTTTTGGAATATTTGGTGAGGGGGTATAAAATATCAACAAAGGCAAAGCAAGGCAACTGCAGTTACCTCAACCTACAAAGCTCCCGCTTTACCAGAAAAGTAAACAATAAACAGAATTAAAAGGCAGTGTTCAGAGCAGAACACATTCCCTAACCACAGACCTGACAGGAAATCCTACGCGAAAGACAAATTCAGAGCTCTACAGTAGAAAAACAACAAACAAAAAACAAAGAACCTTATAAAAAGTGGGAAAGAAATTAACGATTTACCAGAGGAAAACTTAAAACAATAGTCAAAAGGTATATGGCGAGTGACCCACAGTTAATTAATTATTTTATTTATTTATATCTCAAATGTTTCCCCCTCCTGGTCTCCCCTTGCAGAGCAGAGTTCTTCTGCCATCACCCCCCCCCTCTTTGACCCTAGCGGGTGTCCCCCCTGCATCTCCCCTCCCTGGGGTATCAAGTCTCTACAGGATTAGGCTCATCTTCTCCCACTGAGGCCAGACAGGGCAGTCCTCTACTACATATGTGAGGGGTTGGCGTGGGGGTGGGGGTGGGGTGGGGTTCAGAGGACCCATGTATGCTCTGGTTGGTGGCTCAGTCTCTGGGAGCTCCCAGGGGTCTGGGTTGGCTGAGACCACTGGTCTTCCTGTGGGGTTGCCATCCCTTTGGCTCCTTCAATCCCTCCCCTAGCTCTTCCACAGGGGTCCCAGACTATTCCCACAGTTCTAATCAGCAGGAAAATGACCCTTAGAAGCACAATGCGCTCCTCATGTGGGGATCACCAAAAATGGAACAGGTGTTGCCCAGGGCGGGCAGGGAGCAGCTATGTAAACTGGTGAATTTTGAAAGCAGTAGAGGTTGCTGATTTTTTTAAAAGTTACTATTTGATCCAGCCATTCCATTTTAGGCATAAAGTCATAGAAAGCAGCATCGGAAAGGTGTAGCTACATTCCTGCTTTAACTCATGCACGATTTAAAATAGCAAGATATGGGGAGAAGCTAGACGGGAATGGATGAAAAGGTAAGTAACATGAAGTGTATGCGTGAGACTAGCCACCCTCCTAAGAGGAAAGAATCTCATCAGGTGCAGCAGCATACATACGCTTGGGTGGAATTGTGTCCCCTGCACAAAGAGGGGAGCGAGGACATTTTATACAAGAAAAATTAATCCCGGAGACGCCCCACAGCACAAGTCCTGTGGTAAAACTCTTGCATAACACAGTTATAATCTGGCTAAGAGGATAGATCTGAAGTAAATGTTTTACAAGTTAAGACAGAAAAAAACCTACAGAGGTGAAGCCTGGGCTTACTGCAGTGACGCTGCTAGGGCTCTCATAGGCTACACCTATCTGACAGAAGAATTCCAAGTTCACACTACAGAGGGAGTATCTTTAAAAATACCATTTAAAATATTATTTTATGAAAGGCCTCTAATACACAATGCAATTAGAGAGAATAAAATAATTAATTAGATTATGGTTTCATAAAAAAACAAAAAACCAACTTTCTATTCCCCCTCCCCCAGTCTCAATAAACTTCCTGAGCAGGCACTGGTGAAGCTCAGCGGCTTGGGGCTCAGTGAACACACTGATCACGAACGCAGAGTCCCCTGACTCTGCTTCCTCAGTGCTGGGATCGCCATGTGCTGCTCTACCACAGTTATCATCTTAATCTTTATTATAAAGTGAAAATACAGTCAGAGACCCATATACAAGCACTGCCAAGTTATTAAAGGAGAAATACTGTTTTGTAATATACTGTGTTCTGTAATGAGAGATAAAAATAGACCTGCTGGAAAGTAAGGACAGAGATGAAGACCGGTTAAATTCTCTCACACGCTGGGAACAAACCACAATCTCCGACTCAGTCCACAAAGCCTGGAAAGAACAACACATCACCATGAAGATTTTATAACAAAGACGCCAAGATCCAGAGAAGCCGCACGATTCTCACAAGTTGCTCACAGTGGAGACGTCTGTGGAAGGCTTTACATGAAATGCTATTTTAAGGTCTACTTGATTCTGGCAAAAGGTCCAGTAATACGATTTTTGTTATAAATAGAACAGCCCAAATGGTTTTTATAATCTAAGAGATATTACATTGAGAGATCAGCACGAATACTGTCAAGTTTTAAAGTACTGGTAAGGACATTATTCACACATAAACCTCTAACGTGACAACTACAAACGCGCCCCCCCTGAGCTTTACAGTAGGCTGTATCATTCTTTAGTGCATTGATTTTAGCAGTGCTAAGATAATTTTCTTAGAAATGTCTTATCAAATACGAAAATATACATAATAACATGGCAATTAAATTGAGGAAAAAAATCTAGATTATTAGATCAAACTCTAAATGGACTAAGATAAGACACACTGTCCCATGAAAAATACTTAAGCCAGAACTATCGATATGAGATACAACCTTTTTTTTTTGCTCCTACCTAATGATACTAAAGATCATAGCAAATGTTTTAAAAGTACTTTACTTACTAAACTTTAATGTGGACTTTTTCCTTTATTGTTCTACAATCATCCAAGATACCTTTGAAATTTCCATCTCTGGAGTTTTGGATGCAAAGTTGGGTCTAATTCCTGAGGCTATAATGTATTTATTAGATAACACTTGACAAAACATTTTATTGGTAAGTTATTTTATCAGTGAAGTGAAAAACACCCATCAAAAGCTGTTGCATGTATCTGTTAATGAAGTAAAGTGAATTCTGCTCTTCTCACACCCTTTCTCTAGTGATTCAGGGTAGACGTCCTTTTCATTGCTAAAGGGATGTACAAACACACAGAGACAAGAGGGAGGAAGAGGGGGAGGGGGAGGGAAGTGGGTGGGGATGGACGGAGGGAGAAATCCACAGGTACAGAACACAGATAAGTAATTTCACTATGGGAAACAAAATAACTGATTACCAACAATGAAGTTAGTATGATAAAAAGCTTTATCACCATGCAGATTTAAAAGCGTCAGAGTCTCTACTTCCCTTCAGGAGGCTTAGAGTCAACTATGCTATCAAATATCCATGTGTGTATTGGTCCAGAATGTCATGAAATAATAGAAAAGGTATTTTCTCCTTGAGAGAAATTATGTGCAGGTAAACTAGGCCTAAAATTTTGTTGCCACTATAATCAATGTCTTATTAGTGCTGACGAGCACCTAATAATCACTGTCTGTGAAGATGTATGGTTATTCTCCTGTTTGCTCACACAGGGGCCCTCTGAGACAGTAAGGAGGAAGTGTAACTGTGAAGAGATGGAGCTGGGCTTGAAATCAAGGTCAAGTCAGTGCAGGTGCTAAGCCTTTCACCTCTTTCTAAAGTTGCTTAGCCCCCTAGTGAAAAGGGGAACAGTAACGGCCTAAATAGTGATTTAAGGAACTATGTCAGAAGCTAGACCTGCATACAGTAGCCATCTTCACCATCATGTCTGTTTTGATATGTGACTATTTACTGTACAAAGAGCATTCCCAAGCAGTTTACAAACACTGAGGTTTCCCAAACAGAAGACATATAAGATTCTTTTTCTTACTTAACAGATTATGCAATAAACATACAGAATTGTAAAGTGACTGGCCTATGTTCACAGAGAGCTGGTGTGGAGACAGAATGTGAGCCCAGTGCTTGCTTTATCCACATGAACAACTAAAGGAAAAGAACCCTTCTGGGCTCACAGCGAGAATATGGAGCACGGATGGACTACAGAGCACGGCCAGACTACAGAGCACGGTCAGACTATGGAGCACGGATGGACTACAGAGCACGGTCAGACTACAGACCACGGCCAGACTAGGAAGCACGGTCAGACTACAGAGCACGGCCAGACTACGGAGCACGGTCAGACTACAGAGCACGGTCAGACTACAGAGCACGGTCAGACTATGGAGCACGGTCAGACTACGGAGCATGGTCAGACTATGGAGCACGGTCAGACTACAGAGCACGGTCAGACTACAGAGCACGGTCAGACTACAGACCACGGCCAGACTAGGAAGCACGGTCAGACTACAGAGCACGGCCAGACTACAGAGCACGGCCAGACTATGGAGCACGACTAGACTATGGAGCACGGATGGACTACAGAGCACGGTCGGACTATGGAGCACAGTCAGACTACAGAGCACGGCCAGACTATGGAGCATGGCCAGACTAGGGAGCACGGCCAGACTACGGAGCACGGCCAGACTATGGAGCACGACTAGACTATGGAGCACGGATAGACTACAGAGCATGGTCAGACTATGGAGCACGGCCAGACTACAGAGCACGGTCAGACTATGGAGCACGGCCAGACTACGGAGCACAGCCAGACTACGGAGCACGGTCAGACTACAGAGCACAGTCAGACTATGGAGCACGGATAGACTACAGAGCACGGTCAGACTACAGAGCACGGTCAGACTATGGAGCACGGTCAGACTACGGAGCACGGTCAGACTATGGAGCATAGGCAGAACACGGAGCAGGGCTAGACTACAGAGCACTAGGAGACAAAGACTCCCACAATCTAAAACACACTGTTACTACAACAAGAGTCTTCATGCTTCCTTGCAGCATGCATCCTTCCCTTTCAACCACTGCATTACATTAAAGGACAAATGTTCTAGAAATTTATGGCATGAATGGCAAACAATAATAACAATAATGATAATACTCAAAACCTTACAAAGTCAGAAACAAGTACCGTGGAAATAAGAACTTGTTTGCTGAGGTCCAGTTTGGCAGAGGGAGACCAGCACAAGGTAGGGACTGGGAATGTGGTCTCTTAGACTGCGGGACTTTGAAAAGCCGTACATTTCTGCTCTGTTACATAAGTTCCCATCAGCTAAACTCCTGGTCCCCAGGATGTCACCTTCAGAATGGCGATAATTTTGCTGCCTCACACAATCAAATTGTGAAGTAAATAAAATGCTACATGTACAGTGCATTTGATGGCACTTCACTGAAATTATTCTTCCATCCAATATTTACTTTGTACTAATTTTCAATCTATTAACTTACATGGTCTCCACCTATAATGAAAAATAACAGATCAAATGAACCATCAATGGACCTATCAAGTAATGCTCCAAATCATATCTGAATGTGAGAATAGCAGATTATTATAATTCTTCATTTAATAATTTAGGGTCATATCATAGGTTCTACAAGGTAGTTAGAAGTCTCTTAACTGTATGAACTTTGTTTCATTTATCATAGGTGGTTAGAAGTCTCTTAACTGTATATACTTTGTTTCATTTTCCCCCAAGTTTAGAGACAGAGCCTTGTTTTATAGTCTGGGCTGGTATTGAAGCTGCCGTCCTGCCTCAGCCTCCTGGTATGTGCTAGCTACTACATCTGGCTTCACCGTTTTGTTTTCTTTATGGGAGAAAATGTGAGGCTTACCCAGCATTTCACACAGTCCCTTATATTATTCAGCAACATGCAACTAGGATGGACCATGTTTTAAAGTCTGTGTAATAGGCAGACTTCTAGAGTGGCAGTTGCCTCTATTACCTTGGGTCAAAGAAGCACATTTGCCTTGCTGAGGAAGGAGAGGTTAGGTGAGGACCTGCTAGCTTCATGTGGATGAGAAGGCATTGGCTGACCAGTGTTAGACATGGCATAGTGTAAGAAACTCATCTTTGATAGACCAAGTCATTGCAATTCAAAGGTTAACTTGTAGCATTTAAAAGCCTATCATGGTCATTCAGAAGCTGGCCAGGAGCAAGGTGCTATCAGAACATAAACCACATGGCACTGACTTCTGTTAAGGTGGCTGCTGGAAACAGGACAGAAGCAATCCATAATGCATACTAGAAAAACATTGTATAAAGGGCTACACAGGAAATGGATCTTGTACAGATAAAGTACTTCACAAGTTTAGAATCTAGAGGAAGAAACATTGGTGGACTATGCTCACTAAACTTGACAAAGTAGTAGGAAAGACTTCAGAAAATAGCCTGTGATGAGATGAAATAGAACGAGTAAATTACAAAAATAAATAAATAGATAAATAAATAAATAAAGCAAGCCAACCAAACAAACAGAAAACAAAACCCCTGAAGCTCTGTAATATTAAACAGTTTGCTATAGAACCTAAACAATTAAAAAATAAAACCAGAGGGGAAAATGTCACACTAAAATCCGATCCATTTCAATGTTGTTGAAGATGCATTGTTAACACATATTTAAAATTAACCCTGTATAATATGGGGTCTCAGGGGAATGTCAAATTAAGAATCTGGCACCCTAAAATATTTATAAACAAAATAAAATAGTTAAGAGCGAAGGTCAGATAGGAAGTGTTCTTGTCCACAGATATCAAATTCTCTCAATGACGCTCCCAGCTAGTCTCGGGTGAGATCTGAGGTGAGAAGCTGAGGATTACTTACATCCCGAGGAGAAGAGACGTGTGAGCAGGTAAGACCCACTGTAACTGAACAGCTAGGAAACCAATGAGCTTCTAAGGGACTACAACCCTGTCCATGCTTGGGCTGCCAACTTCGTGCGGCAGAGGAAAGCATACTGCATAGCACCCATAAGGAATATTCCAGCCAGCTGCTCAGCAGGGAGCCAGGAGAGACACCGGAAAGAACCTGCCTTCTCCAGAGTGCGTCTAGGGATCCCAGAGACAGCACAAGAGAAGCTTCCCGCACACACCAGGACTCCTCACTCCCGAGATCACAGCACATCCGCTCCACCTTCTGTTTGTGAGGGTGTCTACACTCTGCTCATCCTGTGCTTTTATGTCTGTCTATCAGGGACGGTGGGAGCATAGGCATCCTTTATGTAGTCCAGAAGCTTCAGGCTGAGCAGAGCAAGCAAAACTCTATTATAGAGGCTACTTCATATTCCCAAACATCTACACACAAGAAAGATGGGCGCTGAGATGGAACAGGACTTTGGGGTGGCCCTCATGTGCAGGTATCAGATAGATATACTTAACAGGTACACTGCTGGTATTTAATGTAAGATGTAACATCCTTTGGGAAGAAGATGAAAATAATACCAGTGTACATTCATATCCACATGCTGATATTCACCAAATATCATAAGAATCATTATCTCTGTGTAAACATTAGCTAGCATAATTAAAAACTATATGTTTAATAACATAAGCCAGACTAATTTTTTCTAATGAGAAAAGTAACAATTTAGGACAATATGAAAATGATTTATTTTTCTTCAGAGTTTAATTCATTTTTTAGCTGGCCATATAATATTCTTTATGCTATACTAACAAAAGTGAGATAGTTTATTTCATAATCAATTTTATAGATTCGTAGTTTATTTCTGAATCTATAGCGATTGATATTTATTGTTCAGTTGTGCATTTATTGAAACTCAAATCACAGAAAGGATCCTTAATTTATGCAACTGCAGCAGTGTAAACATGTAGCAGTGTATGATACAATGTTCTGGACGCTATGCCCAAAGCAACTGATATAAAATAGCACTCAGTGAAAACCGATTAACTTGCTCTCCCTCTCTTTTGAAAATGACTGCTTATGAGTGAGCTGGCCGTGATCCCTATGTAGGTATCTAGCTTGCTGCTATTTCACAGAAGGCAGAGAGGGCAGCACAAAGTCTATCCAGACTGAGTCTATATTTTCACAATCTAACTGTTTGAACTTAGCCCCAAATAAACATATTTTAGCTGTTCATAAATCTGCTTTAGCCTGATGGCCTGCTGGGCATCTCTGTATACCTACTAGCCCTATGCTACAGATAAGCCCCAGGCTATGACTACCTCAAGCCACTGACACCTTAGGGACATTCTTCTGGGAGTGCTCTCTGAATGGTGGTTCTCATGGGGGTAGCTTTGGAGCGTCCCATGCTATCAAGTACTTCTTCATGCAAACCTTTCAAACTATCACCTCTATAACGCTCACGCACGCGCCTGCCATCTTGTGGTCACAACTTTCCTTGTCCAGACAGCAAATTCCCAGAGACTATTCGCCTCTCTTAACCATCAGACTAGATGTACTTATCAGTAATACATCATCAACTTACTTTCTTTCATTCATACATACCCACATTAATTTGCAGTCTTGGAATTGAATCATGGATTTACACATGCTAGACATACGTTCTACCACTGAGATAATCCCCAGAAAACATTCTCCCATCACCTCTAGATTAACTTATTTCTTAATTGATTTTTTTCAAACAATACATTTGATTATGCTTCTCCCCTCTTGAAAATCCTCCCAGAGCCTCCCCACCTGGCTACCCAGGAAAGTCGTTGCCCTATCTTTACCTTCTCTTTCAACACAAAAGCAAGAGACAAAACAAGCAAACACGCAAAATCCCCACAGAAGCAGAAAAAATAGGCTAGTAAGACAAGACAAACAAAAAACAAAACCAAGCAAAACAAAACAAACTGTTCATAAGAATACTATTGGTTTTGTTTTGTGCAGGCCAGTGCTCCTGACCATGGGGCCTCTCTCTCCTGCAGTATGGTTGACGTATCCAGTGACACATTGGAGAGAACTGACTTCCCCTTCGGCAGCGGGTATCAACAGTAGGGAGCCATGGTACACTTCCCCCATCTCAGTTCTGGAAGTCCATGTGACTTGAACCTGTGCAGGTCTTGAGCACGCTACAATAGTCTCTGAGCTGGTCTGTGTGTCAGTTCTGTTGTTGAGACAGGCCTGCAGTTTGTGGCCTAGGATAGCCTGTAATTCATTACATAGTGTAGGCTGGCCTCTGACTTATAGATCAACTTGCTTATGCCCCCTAGAGTGCAGGGATTACTGGCATGTAACATCTTACCTGAACCTACACATTCGTTTTACTAAGTAGATATTATAACCAAAGGCCTTGTATGTAACATACTATGCTGGGCTCTAAGAAACGGAAGATAGTGTGACCATGCTCTAAGAGGCCTATGGTTCATGTTACTTTGGGGTTTTGTTTCCTGATGCATCAGTTACCTGTGATCTCAGTTACCTACAGTTAACCCTCTGAAAATACTAACTGGAAAAATAAACAACTCATAAGCTTTAAGCTGCATATCATTCCAGATAGTAGTACGAAGTCCTGTGCCTCCCTGCTCCATTCACACAAAAGATGTGAGTCTCTGATATCAGCTGTGTGTCCAGTGTCTGCCCTCTCCACCTGCTGGCCACTTAGCATTCATTTCAGTTAACAGACTGAAATCAAAGTATTACAGAATTTCTGTCCAAGCAGCCTTTATTTTACTTAATAAAAGGACCCAAAGTACACAGAAAAATAATACTGGCAATATTTTTATGTTATTTTTATAATCTTGTGTTATTAGTTTTCCCGTGAATAATTTATGAGTTTAATTTTACATGTAAAATAGAAAACTATCGTACATGGAGGGCAGACTCCACCCACATCCAAGCCACAGCAGCTCCAGAAAAACATGGTGTGTTGCTACTGTTTGCAGACACCAACTCATTTTCTACTTCTTTTAACTGAGGCAAAGGTCATGAGTATAGTAAGGAAAACGGGGATCTGGAAATCAGTGAAATATTTATACATGTTGAACAATGGCCTGGCTGCTGGCTTTGAGGTTTTCTATCCAGTGGGTTCAACGGTTTAAAAAGTTGTTTTATTAAATTCATGATTACTGAAACAGGAGCAAAGATGGCACAGATGTAGACACAGATACAAACTATGTACCTATGTATCTATCTAACCTGTTCTATGTCATACACAGTGGCTCTGACATAGACACAAATACAAATTATGTACCTATGTATCTATCTAACCTGTTCTATGTCATACACAGTGGCTCTGACGTAGACACAGATACAAATTATGCACATATGTAACCATCACCCACATTCTACATCATACACAGTTGTTCTATTATTCTTTTACCCATCTACAAAGTGCAATGTCTTAGGATAATTTAGATGACTGAGTAAATATGTCCACTGCACTCTGCACACAACAGGTACTGTATACATATTTACACAGACAGAATATTTTGAGTAAGTAATGTCTTAAACAGATGTTCTGTCCTTTAAAAAGTGCAGTTTGTATGAAACACTTCCTATGGTCCCAGGAACATAACTTTAAAATTTGTAGACAGTCATGGGCAATATTATCACCTTGACAGGACTCAGGCTCTCCCAACAGACAAATCTCAGAGCATTTTGGGGAGGAAATATCAAGATTCGGTTAGCTCTGGGCATCCCTATGAGGGAGTATCTAGGTTAGTTTAACTGTGAACAGCACCATCGTAGGCTGGTGTCTGGAACTGACTAAAGCATGAAGCACCCTCAGCAGAAACCCGCACTGCACTGCTGGCTGACCGCACTGCTGGCTGACCGCAGAGGAAACCTCATGCTCATCTCTCCTGTAACGAGCCACCTGACGGGGAGGGCTGTACACTCTGGAACGGAAAGGCAAGGTCCACTCTTTCTCCCTAAGTTTCTTCTCCGATGCTTTTTCGCAGCCACAGGAGAAGCACTGACGGGCTGGCTCTTCTTGGTGTCCCCGACTGACATCATCAGATCTTTCCTTTATTATCATGTCACCACACTTGGCTTCACATTATCTTGGGAAGCAACAATTAAACGGACCTTTACCTTTCCATTATCAAATTAGGGTCCTGGAAGGGACTTAGGTTTTTTCCCTGAAAGGACTGATTTTGCAAAGTTTTGCCCCAGGCTAGGTAGGAACAGCTGATTTTGCAAAGTTTTGCCCCAGGCTAGGTAGGAACAGCTGATTTTGCAAAGTTTTGCCCCAGGCTAGGTAGGAACAGCTGATTTTGCAATGTTTTGCCCCAGGCTAGGTAGGAACAGCTGATTTTGCAAAGTTTTGCCCCAGGCTAGGTAGGAACAGCTCTACGGGCATTAGAGGTCCTCAGGCACTGTAAGGAGCTGCTCTGGAGATGCAGCTGGAACCTTGGGCCTCTTGCTCACTCTGCTAACTTTCCACCTTGGCCAAAATATTTATCCTTAATAATTATGCCAAACATTCTTCATCTATGAAGCAAGAACACTACTATTGATCTCTTAAGGTTGCTGACATGAGACTAGAATCTGAAAAACACGCAAAGAGGCACATAATACACAATCATTATTGGTAGCTGATATGATATTAGTGACATCCATCAGGTATGCAATCAGAGTGGAAACAGGAGCAGAAATCCTATGGCCTTCTTCATTTCCTCATTGCTATATAATGTAATAATAATAATAATAATAATAATAAATCCACAGACTAACTGTGCGCTGGGGGTGGGACATATGCCTGTAGTCTTAGTTGTTTAGAAAGCTGATACAAGATCATTAGAGCCTAGAGGTGGAGGCTAGTCTTAGGCAACATAGTAAGGCCAAGGACATGAATCTAGTCCTAGGCAACATAGTAAGACCAAGAACATTAATCTAGTCTTAGGCAACATAGTAAGGCCAAGAACATGAATCTAGTCTTAGGCAACATAGTAAGACCAAGAACATGAATAACTGTTTCCAATATGGAATGTATGGGCTAGTGAGATGGTTCTGTGGATAATCACACTCACTTGGTGCAGAAGCCTGATGACCTAAGTTTGATTCCCAGAACCTACATAAAGTCAGAAGGAGAGAACAGAAGCCAGACTTGTCTACCATCTGTCACATGGAAGGAGAGGCGTGACGACCCAGGTTACCTTCTCATCTTTACAGGCATTCGTACCCAACCGCCCATAAATAAATGTGATAAAATGTTTTAAGCCTATGCACTAGAAACTTTTAAGTCTTGCATTATATTTGGCTTATACTAAATGCATTAGCATTTTATTTTAATTTTCAAGATTTTTTGGTTTTTAAAATAACAATGAATCATTTACATAGCTAAGTTCATCTTTCTCCTTGGCCTATAATAATTTAGGTACCTGGAGGTTAAACTTGTTGATTTTCAACCACTATTAATATGAAATCAATGAATAATTGATCACCATCACAAGGCAACTTAGACTCATAAAGGTTAAATAGCATGGCACTATGAGCATGTCTGTATTTAAGCCCGTGTTGACTCCATATTTGGGCAACAGTTCTGACACAGTCTTCCCTTCACAACAGCACATCGAGTGATGGCAGAGGGAAGCCATTGTTAGATGTTCGTGCTATACTAAGGTGTGTCCTAGACTGTTTGAACCCAATGATAAAATCATGGAGAGACAAAGTGTATTGGGTTCAGCGTCCTGTTCCTCGGTGAGCACTTTTCTAGACATCTGTTGAGTGCTCACTGTAGGGCAGACTACGTTCTAGGCAGTGTGGAGAATACAGAAGAGATCGGCAGGCCCAGCTCTTTGGAAACTTGGTGTGTAGTGGAAGAGAGCAGAGAAAGGGACACAAACTGCCACCAAAGTTCTACAAGAGAAAGGATCCTGTAGCGCTGTCAGCCGGTGTTCCAAATGAATGAAACGGTGGGGAATGAGTTGAAATTGATGAACAAAAATAACTTAGATTATTTTTGGCAAAGTCACTAGTGTATGCAAGTATTACAACAGTTTAGAAGCATGCAGGTTTTTGGTTTTTTTTTTTTTTTAAGAAAAAAAACTGAGAATCTGGGCTATTTCAAGTTATAATATCTGAAATTTCACTGCCTCAACATATCTCACTTTCACTGCTGGAGGAAAGGATTGATACTGACCACATCTCAAGGAAGAGTCTTCAAGAGTCAGTACTTGGCTCCTGCAAACTGCAAGCAGCCTGAGAAATGTGAGGCAGAGTGACAGGTGAGCCTCACCATCTCTGCCACAGTGCCTTAATATGGTCAGCTGTAGAGGAATTTCAATCCACAAACACGGCTGCTCTGGCAAGAGATCACATCCAAAGATATGATCCAATTGGAAACAGACACACCCGGAATTACAGTCTGATCTGGCTGAAATATGGACAGTCCCTTAGTACACACCCCTAACCTTTAATGAAGGTAAGATTAGTCTATAGACGGTAGCAGCCATGTTTGGGAGTGATGTCTAATAGAGGGCAGGCAAAGTGACGAATCAGAGAAAGATTTGATGGAATGAGTCAAAGAGAGAAAATGCCCAGTTCATATGCGAACAGCAAAGGAAAAGAGGCTACCTTGGAACAGAGAGAGAAGGGCATGTGGGGTGGGGTTGTGTGTGTGTGCGTGTGTGTGTGTGCATGTGTGCGTGCGTGTGTGCGTGCGTGCGTGCGTGTGTGTGTGTGTGTGTGTGTATTAGTTTTACTGGGACAGTTTTACAAAGACAGGTTGCAGAGAGAACAAGCTAGACACTGGTGAAGACAGAACAAGCCAGAGAATGAGAAGGAGCCAGATGATTAGAACTTTATTGCCACAGTCAGTATGAGGCCAGGCAGAGCATTCAGTTAGAAACAAAGAAAAGCTGCACCGAATCAGTCAGGTTGGAACATTAAAGTGTACGGGGGGCTAGAAGCTTCCAGGCCTAGGCCTAGGGATAGTTAGACAAGGTACAGAAATGCTCTGGGCTCAGCCCAAGTTGTGTATTCACACAGCTTAGGTGTGACTCTCATCTCATTACTTCATCTGGGGAAATAAAAGCAACATTTACAGTCAGCAAAGGGTGATTTGCTTTTCCTTGCACAAAAGGTTCACTCACTTGAGAGTAGAGAGAGTTGGATGTATCAAGTGGAGTGTTTGTGTGCATATGTATATGACCTGTGCCTGGCATCACGGCAGCTCCCAAAAGAAAGGTTCTAAGACTTCAAAATATAAAAAATAAAAATAAAAAATAGGTAAGAAGCCACAGGTCTCCTGAACTCAACCTGGAAGACACCTCTGCACATTGTAAGACTATAACTGAGGTGGCAAGGACCCTCTAGATTGAATGGGAAGAGAAAAAGACCGGCGTTGGGGAGACAGGTTGAAGTCCTACTGATAAAGACCACGTAGAACAGCTGATGCTGCTGTCATTCTGGAAAGCAGAACCAGCACAGATCCTGATGTGGATTATGTTACTCTGTCTCACTTTTATTGTGAATAGTCTTCGCATACAAATCTTAGACTCCACATCAACAGGACTTAAGAAGCACTGTTGCATTTCACTAGCTCCTCCCATCATTTGAATACTGCCACCCAACCTTTAAATGGCCCCTCCCACATCCACAGTCACCACCTTAGCACTGGCATTACTGTTATTTTCTAGATAGAGCTGCAGTTTAGCAGTGTTTGTGTGTCAGCCATTGCTGCCTCTGAGGTTTGTTTGCAGGACTGCTCAAGGGATCAAGACTGTCCCAGTTCTGACTATTTACATTAGAGTAAAGAAGTAAAGCTTACATGCATTCCAACTTGGATTCTGATGTGTATTTTGTTATGAGTCTAGAATCACTAGCAGAATATTTTAAAGTTAATAAAAATTGTTTAAGAAAATCTGCTGCTTATTACTGTATTCCTAAGAAATAGTTGAAACCTGTTACATTATAGGCTTCAAAATACATATGTTAGATTGAGTTATTTTGTCAATGAACTCATTATATGAAATAATGTATTTATATTGTGTGTAAAAAGTTTGAAGAAATTATAATTTTTTATAATACTGTAACTGTCTTATGTAATACTTATTTTTATTAAATAAACTATAAAATACTTTGGATATGATCTTGTAATAAATGTATATAAGGAAGGATTAAAAATTAATTCCTATATTCCCTGAAAGAAAAGAAAATCAACTACATTTAAGGTGAGAATGTAAATTCAGGGAGTTATAGAAACAGTTTGGGTCAGATCACAAGGAAGACCAATCCTTTTAAAAAATCCAGTAACATATGTGCTGGGGGCCTGGTTCTGCCCTAGGTTGGGGAGAGACCCAGGGACCCCACCCTCTCAGAGGAGAAGGGGAGAGGGAGGGGAAGAAGGGACTCTGTGAGGGAGGGATCAGGAAGGGGAGCAGGGTTTGGGATCCAGTAATGCATTCATCATTTAGCTTAATTCAAAACAGTTTACTGTGCAAGCCATGATACTCAAGCAGGAAAAGCATCTCCATCCGTAGACCAAGCGAGGGGTGAGGTCTGAGCCTCGGGATGGAAGGGGAGGCGGGAGGTGGTGCCGTTCTCTACCCTTGTTCCACATCCATTATTTGTAGGCGTTTCAGTTTCCAGCACTTGTTGAGACTTTAATTTAATAATACTCATACAAGTTGGGCAGGAAACTAGGAACCTCAGCATTATATGTTTTTATCAGTAAACTATATCTAACTTAACAAGATGGTTAACAATGCTGTAACTGTGAGCTCATTTGTTTTGTCTCTGAAAGACGCACGCCCCTTTAGTTGAGCATTATCTCTTCTAATCCCCCTGTCTAGACATTACTCAGTGGCGAGCATGAAAGCAGCGGTCCAAGTGGATCGGTTGAACTAATGCATATCCATACAGACAAACGCACGCACGTTAAGCAAAGGCTTGGGACCTAACACATGGAACTGTTCATGTCATGGACCCAGGGAGACTTACGTGTAAAACAGTAAGCTACCTAACACATATGCAAAGTTTTTAAAATGCTATGATGGTACAACTACATAGAGAATTTAAAATGTACTGACCACTGTCTATGATCATAATATATAAACATATTCTGAAGAATATTTCGTCGTATGGGG
>JADRCH010000089.1:3235568-3250161 GCA_019843965.1 Rhynchomys soricoides
GGAAATATGACAGGCCCCGGCTCACCCCCAACTCTGCTGGGTCCTGGGCTGTGCACATGGGACATAGTACAGCCTCTTTCTTTTCTCTAAAGCATGATTTCAATACTTTACTTGATTCTGAGGCAGGGTAGAAAGATAGGAAAGATTAAGTTGACATGGGAATGGAAATAACCTCTCACCCAGGAGTCTGGCATGCATGTGCGGGTGTCTGCCCGCTCACACATGCACACACATGCACGTGCATACACACACACAACTAAATATTAAAAATAAAAAAATTCCATCACAATTATCAACCGCGTGAGGCCTTCACTTTTTTTCAGTTGAAAGTCTGCAGTTTTCCTGGGATCTCACCGGCAAGCCTCCATGCAGCCTCTCAGCTCCTGGTTACACTTTATCACATTATTTCCTCCAGAGCCAGCCTCAACTCGCTAGACAGAGAAAATGAAACCAAACACATCCAGAAAAATAAACAAAAGTGGTTTCTTCTGAAATGTGCCCTACATGGCTTTCTGTTGCTGTGATAAAACATTTTGCAGAAGCCGCTTGGGAAGAAGAGAGTTTACATGGCTTACATTCCCTAGGGAATGCATTACAGGGGGAAATAAAGTCAGAGTCACAGACAACAACCATGAAGAAAAGCTGACGACCTCTGGCACATGCGCAGTTGACATTCAGACACAGCACAGGACTTCTTGCCTGGAGACAGTGCTACACACAGCCGGCTGGACATCTCTCAGCAACCAAGACCGTCTCAAGGACATGGCTGCAGACCAATCCAATATAGGCAATTCTGCAAGTGAGGCTCCCTCAGATGACTCTAGGCTGTGCGCCAACTACACCAAAAAGATCCCTAAAACAAGGAGTATCTGGACATTTTGCAATGCTATCAAGATGTGCAGCCCATTATAGATTAGTTAAAATCACTGTTTTGTTTTTTTTTTTTCCTTTCTGTATACAGCACTCAGTGAATTTGTAACTTTTCATATCGGAAGCATCTAATAAGTGCATTATTTCACCATTCTTTCTCTCCTATCCTTTAGGCTATATCTTGGAACAATTAGCATCTCTATTATGGAGCCTTAGACTGGAAAAATGTTGCATGGGGAAATCTGTTATTTTTGTCATTTCTGGTAATACTTTGCAAGTTTGCGTATAAGACATTCATAGTCAAGGTCCCGTTGGGTCTTTATCCCATGGTCTGGAGCATTGCTGACTCACTCTAAGAACTAGTAGAAAAGCACTGTTACTCTCTCAGCATGGGCATGGGTATGGTGCCAGCACTCAAACCACACACCGCACAAGGCACGGTAGAAGCCAGTTTAAGCAGGGCATCGTGGTGGACAGCTCCAATCTCAGCACTTCCCAGGCATTAGAAAGAAGAACAGCATTTCAAGTTCACCTCCAGCTACACAGTGAGTTCAACCAGTGAGACCAGAGTAGGTCTCAAACCACTGGGAATAAAACAGAGTGTATCCTTACACTAGCAATTGGCATGACATGAAGACAAATGAGCTATCGTCCTTTCTGTGGTGATGATGGCAAGTCCACAGTTTACGACGTCACAGTCACCGTCACATTTGTACACTATTATGTCCAGCTATACAAAGCTATTCCTGCTCCACGGATGGACATGCTGACATACTAGAGAGTGAGCACATGCGAACTTACGACCATGGATAGGACTGAGTTGAGATTAACATTCCAGACTGGCTTGAATCTGATTTCTTCATTTTTTCTTACTTTTTATTTTTTAAGATGTACCTTTAATTTTTGTGTTTGGATGTGTGCCTGTTTGTATGGATATACCCCGCGTGTGTGCACTGCTGCCGGAGGTCAGAAAAGGGTATGTGATCACCTGGACCTGAAATGATGAACAATTTCAAGCTCACATGTGTGTGCTGGGAACCGAACCCTGGTCCTCTGACACAGAGGAAACTGTTCAAAACTGCCAAAGAGGTACTTACCCAGGTACAAGTCTAAATTCTTAACCACCATGAGAATACGTTTCTTTTCAAATTATTCTATTTTTAAATATATAAAATGCAGAAAATTCCAGGATTACAACACATTTCTAAGTCAAAGAAAGGGAAAATGACAAGCCTTGAAACTGGAGGGCTCCAGTAATAACACCTCTGCTCGCACTGAGTTCCTATATTCAGCTAAGAACTCAGAAAAAGAATGTAACAATGTATATGAAATTTAGAAACATGATTACACAAGAGAGTTAAATACTGAAATTTGCCTGAGATGTAGAAGAATAAGCATGTTTAAGCAAAATCTCCACACAAGTGTATCAACTTCACCTGGTTTATTGCAGAAATATTTTTTGTTCTCCAGTGAGCGTACAGAAGACTGATTGCTTGGAGCAATGTCCCTGGCCTACTGCTCTAGAGCAAAGCTTTGCTGAGAGGTTTCTGTACTTATTTTATAGCAATAAAGAAGTCATTGCAGTTCACGAGGAAGAGATTCTCTCATGAAAGGAGCTGATGAGACCATGCCAGGGGCACGATGACCCTGAGCAGAGAGTGCCAGCAGCAGACGGGGATGCATGCATGCTGCCAAGTGAGCTTTTACCTCATAGTAGGTCACACAAACTCGCAACAGCTCCAACGAACTATCCCAATGATGTGGCATCAGCATGGGGATCTGGCATTCTACCCTTAGGGCCACTTCAGTTTTACTACAGTAACAGTCTATATCGCTAAATTCTTATTTATAAATATTGCATTTCCTTTAACCCAATATCAGTGTATCAGAAATGTGAGTATAAAGCAGAAATGTGGGATTTCAATGATACATAAATAGTTGCTGAACTGTTTAATACAAGTAGTCACCTGAGTTTGAGGGCAATGGCTTACTTCAAGTAAACCATTTGCTTGAGGTTTTTATTTCCATTAATTACAAAAATAAAAACCCAAAACACCAAAGTAATTTAGTATGTCATCAGGAACTTATAAATAAAGCAACCGCTTAGAAATTAATGTGCACTTAAATTCAAAGGGGCAAGGCATTCTTTTTAAAATGGGAACATCATTTTCTGAATCTACTCCTCCAAGAGCCTAAAAAAGCAACAGAATTAAGCCAAGCAATCAGTCTGTGTTGTGGGAAACACTGATCTGAGTCTTGAAAATGCTGGAACACTCCAGTACTGATGTGTCAAGCCTGCTAGGACCTCAGTTTGCAGTAGAAATCAATGAGTGAATGTGGAACTAAAAGACCAGAGGACCTCCAAGGGTGTGGGGAACTGGAAACAGGACACACAGGAAAGCAAGAGCAAAATATATTTGATTACTTAAGGCACAAAAGTAAAACATGGAATTCTAAAAGGAAGTGAAGATTTAACAGGGTGACATCAACTGAGCACAGAAATGAAGCAAATGAAGCATACAGTTAAGGATGGTCAGCTATAGCCCTGAAGGCTGTTCCTAAGAAGCAGAAGACTACAAAATGTGTTTCATATTAATTGAAAGCAAAACCCATTCCCAAACAAAATCGCCAAATAATGGGGGATGACAGAGTTCCAACTGGCCATCTCTTGTTACCAAATGAAACTTCCAATCCTGCGATTGGGTTACATCTAACTGAGTTAAGTGGTTCGTAACGGGGTGTGGAACTGTGGTTCTGACCCTTATGAAAATGTCAGGGTACTTTTGATTTTCACAGCTTGACGCTTTGAAGTCTAGTACATAGAGGATGGGGTTGCACCTGAATCTCTCATAGTGGAGGAGGGGATTCCTCTCAACCTGGTAAAATGTAGTGTCATCTGACCCCAAAATGCTAGCAATGTTATTTTGAGAAGCCAGTTGAGACACTTGGCTGCCGAGAGTTTAAAAGTCTAACTAATTGGGGGTCTTGGACTAACTACCACCTCCCTTCACACTAAATGTGAAGAGAGAAAGCTGAAATGTTGAACCTGTCAGTTTGATACCGCAGCCAAAAATAATTATCGTCCATAACTTTTGGTTTACAGGAAAGTTTTGAAGTTTCCACATCAACACTGCATTTGGGACGTTGGCCGGAGAGCTGAGCATTAGAGGGAGCCCAGCTCCAGGCTTCGCTTGGATGGTCTCATTTTCTCCATTATGTTCCCATGAAACTTAGACCTGATGCTGCTTGGGAGACCGAGAACCTGAGACTAGATAGCCGAGGGACCTAGGGTAAAGTCAAATACTGTTAAGATAAATAGCAGTGAATAACTCCAGAAGACTTTCTGCTATATTAACACAGTACCACCCTGCTCAGCTGCCATCAGAGAAGCTTCTTCCTGCAGCAGATGGGAACAAATAAGACCCACAGCCAGACATTATGCAGAAAGTGAAAGGCCTTGGAGCACCAAGCCTAGATGGGGTGTCTCCACCAAATCCCTGACCTTGGGGATCAGGAAACACTATGAAAGGGAAGGCAGAAAGAGTCTAAGAGCCACAGGGGATAGAGGACGCCAAGAAAACCCGGCAATCTAGATCAACACGATCGAAGTTCACATGACCTCACAGAGATGAAGACAGCGTACACAGGTCCTGCATGGCTTAGTACCAGGTCCTCTGTGTATATGCTATGGCTTCTAGTTGTATGTTTCTAGGAGATTCCTGAGTATGAACGAGTGTGTCTCTAATTCTTGTCGTTTGTATCTCTTGGGCTCTTTTCTTTCTGTCTGTTTTATCCAATTCCAGTGTGATTGCTTTTGTCTTATCATATCATGACTATTTTATACACTACAGTGATTCTCAATCTTCATGACGCTGCAGCTCTTCCATAGCGCTTCTCATGCTGGGCTGACCCCCAACCATAAAATTATTCGCATTGCTACTTTATAACTGTAATATGCTACTGTTAGGAATCGTAATGTAAGTGTCTGATACCCAGATCATCTGATACGTGATACCTGTGTGACCCACAGGTTGAGAACCAGTGCCTTTGAAGCTTGTTTGTTTTCTAATGAGACAGAATGGGACTGGCTCTGTGAGAGAGCAATGATGCAGAAGAACTGAGAGGAGCAGGCAGGGGAACACCATAATCAGGATATGTTATGTAATAAAGAAAAAAATCTATTTTCAAAATAGAAAAAAATTAACAACAGCACAAAACTACACATAGGCTATATAAAATACTGAGAGTAAAATTATTTTCATCCAAACATGTTGATCTCATATTGGTAAGATGCCATGAGGAGAGGTAAGTGATGACAGCTATACAGAACACTACTTACTTATGCATTTCCTCAAAGAGGAATAACTAGCATTGTGAGATTGACAAATGCTTCCATAAAAGATGACTTGGGCGTCTTGACTCAAATTTTATAATATGAAATTAAAATGCTAGGCCAGGAATGTGGCTCAGTGGTCCAGCACCTGTTCAGAAAATGTAAGGCCTGGGATCTAGTCCCAAGCAAGATGAATAAATACATAATTTTAATAATAAAATCCAATTATGTGTATTCAAATTTTGAAATGTAGATGATTTCTCTAGCAATGATAACAAAGTTGACACACCCTTGAGTAATTTTTCTAAAATGTCAGCTCATATGAAAGCCTGTGTGTGCTTGCAATTTTTAAGGCCAAAAAGAAGGCTTGTGGAGTCGTGGGGGTGGAGTTCTAGCCATTGTGAATTACTAACTACCTCGGTTATATTGCGCACAATGTTTGTTTTCAGTGTGCCTTGGTTTCCTTTGGAGACCAGGGCTAGAGGTTCTTCGGCATCCTCACAGCGTTAACAGCCAGTGAGCAGAATTCCTGCTTCCCTTCACTACACAGTCCTTGTTAGCAGCTGCTTCCGGATGAAATCCACTGCAACACCAGCCATGACTCCAGCACCTTGCCTCTTCTAGAGCTGAAGTCTCTGGATTCAGGAGGGACTATCAGATGTTTTACCATCTGGTCTTCAGTTTCAGTAGCCAAATGGCCAAGTACAACAATTCTGGAATAAAATGTCTACACTGCATCAATCTATCTGTGTTCTTCAATTTAAACAAAATTCAGAATTTAGTATCTGGTGACATAGATTCTTTAAACACAGAATAACATGACACAGAGCAAGGTGACCTGAATCTTTTAGACTTTACCACTGGGTAAAATAACAGGTAAATTAAAAAGTGTGCAGTAAGAAAAACTACCCTCAAGTGCTTTTGATTCAAACTTTAAAAGAGGAAAGGGAGGTAAAATTCTAGTATTTTCCTACATCCAAAAAAATAAACTTTGAAATGTGAGGAGATGACACGTTTTTATGAAATCACTTGTAAGCTGACTTTTCAGATACTAGAAAGTATCTGTAAACTTTGATGTTAAAAAATACTAACACAAAAAAACTGCACAAATATCTTATGTTTTAATTTTATTACTGTGCTATTAAACATTAAGTTGTGTCAAAGGGACATTCTCAGCTATACATAGTGAGAGTGCACAGTTAATAATCAAAATAATGGCTCGCTATATGGAGCTAAAACGCTTTCTTTTTGTTTATCTTTTAGTCATAACACATTAGAAATATTAATATTGAAAAGGCTTACAGTGTCCTCATGAACTACTACTGATCATGAATAGTAGCAGAGCCAGGGAAATGGCATTTCAGACTTCCATTGGCATCACGTGCCATTTGCTGCCTTTTCCTCTAACATGATGAAACTCTTCGTCCTCTGGAATCCTGGCTGTGTGCGTGCCACGGTACCCCAGAGCAAGGAGACTGTGAGGTTTCCCTAAGGAATCCACAGGGAGTCAGCTATGCTGGAGCAAGCACACAGTTAGCCACAGTGGCTTGCAGGGCTGAAGCCCTCTGTATGAGGAATGTGGACAAGGGATGGGAAGTGGCCTCCGTGAGACCAGGAAGCAGCAGAGGAAGCTACTGTACAAACACTGCCTTCCTGGATAACGTGGAGGAGCCTCTAGGATGAAAGCTAAGGAGAAGCTGCAGAGAAATGGGAGGGACCAAGTAAGGGCTGTGCCGACGCCAAGGTGGGGCGCTAAGGATCCAAATGAAGAGCCTTGCCTGTGTCAGGGTGACATGCTGCAGCCGCAGAGCATGGATACCCACCACGTCAGTGTTGCGGTTAGACCCGGGCTGTTTGTGATCTGCTAATTCTGCCCGCCTGTGAGGGGCTTCAGACAAGGAGTGTTCCACCTGTGACTTCTTGTGAACCAATCCCCTAATGAATAAAGGAGCCAATCACTGGGCGCAGAGGGACTTCCAGATTGGAGAGAGGAAGAGAGGAAGAAGGAGAGAAAGAGAGGTGCCTTTTGGAATGGGGACAGCATGTAGTAGGTAGGATGTAGCTACTAGAGTCTCCTGGTATCATGGTGGATCTGCAAGGATTTGCCCCCAGGGGAATCAGACTTTGATAAGGTTTACAAGATTAGGTTTCAGTTGATGCGCCCAGAGACTGAGTTACCATTGTTTCTGAACTGAGTTTGTGTTGTGTTTTCCTTCACACGGCAGCTCGTCTGGGTTCCAGAGAGAAAGGTACAAGCAGCAAAGTGTGGGTTTGCCTGATGTGCACCACAGAGGCCATGGGGCATTGAAGCATGGGGCTGGTGTGGTAGTGGCCCGCCAGTGGGGACCTATCAAGCTGGGTGGAGAGATCAAAGCTCCATGAGATGAAAGCAGGTCGGCCATTGCCCGCCAGTGCATGGCTGACCAGCCTGTCGGGGAGGAGAGGACCAGGGCATAGTGTGAGAACATGTAATACATTCTATGTTTTTTTAATATTTCCCGAAACATGTCAGGACACTAAAAGTTACTTCAGTCCTAAAAAACACATGAGCATGGCCTGAACCAGTCAACAGAGATCCCAGCAGGTCGCTGCTGTGTCTTCAAATCGACTGTAAGATTTGTTATTCCTCAGCTCTTTAAGTTTATCCCATTTACAAAGCTCTCCGTAATGAAGAATGTCTAGAGGGAACGGCTTTCCTATTTTTTAATTTAAAACATTTTTCTTATAGAGCATATTCTGATTACAGCTTCCCCTTCCCCATGCCTCCCAGATCACCTCTACCTCCTCTCACACCCAAATCCACACTCCTCTCCTTAAACAACAAATAATAAAAACAGACAACAAACAGAAGAAAAGGAGCCAAAGGAAAAGCACAAGAAACACATCGACGCAGAGACAAATGTTATCACAAACAGAAATCCCTTACAACCATATATATATGCAAAAGATCTGAAAGGCTTATATAAACAAAAGGCCTTGATGAAGCATTATGAGACACAGAATCTCCGAGATTCCGCTGAGTTCTTTTGAGTCCGCCATCCACAATGGCCATGGGTCTGTGCTTAACGCTGGTGTGAAAACCATGGAGTCCTCCACTGGGGGAAACTATCCTTTGTTTTGCTAGGGATTCTCAGTTAGAGATGGCTTCTGCGTTAGAGATGAGGGCATGTCCCCTCTCAGTTCTGGGACCCCATTTTCAAACCTCTATAGAAACATCTGAGTATTTCTATCTCTAGCAAACAAGAATTTGCACACCACAGCAGCAGACGTTGCTTTGTAAGAGGTATCCAGATGATAGCCTCCGCCAAGGAGGGTTATCCTCCAGACAGGTGGAAGTTCATTGACAGCACAGAGCAGGGAGGTTTGCAACTCAGAACGCCAATTGCTAATGAGATCATAGTAGGGTCTACAGATTTTAAGTCATTTAAAAGTGGTTAGCTGAGGCTGTCAGGAGAGGTTGGTTGTTAATGTGCTTACCGTGTCAAGTCTGAGGACCTGAGTGGGATTCCTGGCACCCATGTGGAAAGGCTGGGGTGGCAATGCCCCTGTAATCCTAGTGCAGAGGGGAAAGCAGGAGGATCCCAGGGCCGGAGAGCCTAGCCCAATCTGAGAGCTTCAGGTTCAGCGAGAGACCGTCTCAATGAGAAGGAAGTTAAAGGAAGAGATGAAAGCATGCAAAGAGCCTGCTAAAGTTGCCGGAGCTGGGAGAAGGTGCCCAGCCAATCTGAAGTGAAACCAAACGTACAGTGTACACATATAATCACCAAGTCACCATCTGAAAAGGTTTATTCCAAAGCAAAGTTGAGGTTCATGGCTCTGTAAATTGCTCTTTTTCACTGGCCTCACCCTTGCCCCAAATAACCACACTTCCGTGATATCATGATGAAACGTTAATGGGCCACATAGCATAGTGTTTCAAAATCCAGCAGTATCTGATGGTCACAGCGGTGGTTTGAATAAAAGTAGTCCTTATCGGCTCATAGGAAGTGGCATTATTTCTAAGAATTAGGCCATGTGGCCTTGTTTGGGCAGGTATGGCTGTACTGGAGTAATCCTGTCACTGAGAGTAGGCTTTGAGGTTGCAGAAGCTCAAGCCAGGCCCAGTGGCTCTCTCTCTTCCTGCTGCCTGCGGATCTGATGAAGAACTCTGAGCTACCTCTTCAGATGCAGAACTCCTGACTGCTTCTCTCCAGTACCAGGTCTCTCTGCATGCTGTCAAACTTCCTGCCATGGTAATAATGGATTAAACCTCTGAGTCTATAAGCCAGCTCAAATAACATTTTTTCTTTTATTAAAAAAAAATATGTTAAACATCTGACCTCTGCTTCTGGCAGACAAGCGCGCACACACACACACACACACACACACACACACACACGTTTGCAGGCACTCCCGAATGAAAGCAAAGATATATACACACCACATGCATGCATACATAAACCTCAAACACATGAGCGCACAACTGTGAACATTTATGGTACACATCATGGTGATACAGATGGCTGGGACTGTATCAGACAACAGAGTCAGGAGGTGTTTTACGAGTCAGGCACATTCGGGTTCAAATGCTTGCCCTGCTCCCTGCCACTGGGGAACACATCAAGCTCCCTGGACCTGCTGCCCCTTTTCCTACTTCCAGGTAGGATGGGAGCAATGAAAACCATGACTCAGCAGATGACTCAGCAGACTGTCTAATGTGAAATTATGCATACGAAGGGTGTAGCAAAGCCCTCACTGCACACTACGTTAACAAAAGATAGCTAGTTTAAAAAACATACTTAACTGTCATCACTCCAGATGAGGTAACAGTGTATGTTCACTTTATAATTCGAGGTGGTTTTAGAATTACTTACCTTAAATGATAACACAAATGTTTCTGATTTTTATCAGTAGATAATGATACAGGCTGTTTCTTTTTCACCCTGACTATTTTGAATGCATGAAGCCAATGGTCAAATACAAGATTTAAGTATTTTATGTTCATTTGGAGCACCAGGTTTGGGATGTATGAAAGTCAAATTGCTATCAAGTTAATGATGCTGCTTTGGAATGATTATCTACTATTTGTGTGTGTGTACACACACACACACACACACACACACACACACACACACATATATATAGGTTTTTCAAGACAGGCTTTCTCTGTGTAGTCCTGGCTGTCCTGGAACTCACTCTGTAGACCAGGCTGGCCTTGAACTCAGAAATCCGCCTGCCTCTGCCTCCCAAGTGCTGGGGTTAAAGGTATGTGCCACCACTGCCTGGCTGTCTTTTATTATTAAAACAGTACTTTTGACATATTTAAAAATTCTAGTATAAAGGTAAGCATTCTAACATTCAAATCATTTATCATTACTAAATCAGAATTTTACTAAAAATTCTCAAATGATAAAGAAAATTCTGATTGCTTAATAAGCTTCAGAAGGAAGTATTTCAAATAGGCCTCACACAGTTGGTCTGAGTTCTCAGCTCACGACACCAAAAAGAGATTTAATCTAACGGAGTGATCCTAGCCGAGCCCACCACATACACTCTGACTCCCTTCTACAGGTCTAGATTACTTCTAATCAGTAATCTAATACTTCATTCAATTCAGAACTTCAGCCTGACAGAAAGCCATGTGGCTGGCACAGAGGATAATCCAATAGAGGTGACTTGATACTTCTGAAATAGGATCAGTCAATAACGAAGAACAGGTGACACACAGGATCACGGAAACGAAAGCATTCTACGTGTCACGGGCCCACTCAACGGGAGGAGCCTCTGTCATATACGTTGATATGGTCGTAGAGATAGCGCAGGCCCTTCAACTCGTGTTTTATTGAATTTAAACATATTGACCTAAATCACTTCTCACATTTATCACCTTCTGTTTTCATTCAGTACATATTGGAAGAGCAATAAAGCGAAACATTTAGTACTAACTCAAAATTACTAACACTGTTATTTAATGTCCAAGATGCATCATTTTAAAAGCATTTTTATAGACAAAATAAATTTGGGAGTACATGGTTGACAGTTGTCGGGTGTAGAATGTAATGTAAATACTGGCCAAGGACCCTGGGACACTGAGATGAATCCACTAGTTAATGGCCTAGTTTCCTTTCAACAGTATGTTTTCCCATCCACCAAAATACAGAAAATCTCATTGTTCTCTTAGCAGTGTGACCGGTGTTGAGGACACAAACACACACCCAGGGCTCAGAGCAGAAGCCAGAACCACGCTAAACTGTTCCCAGGGAAGGGCTGCTTCATTCCACTCTCCGGACTCCAGGCGGCTATTGTCTCCGCTCCTCTCAGTTGCCTGCGGTCCTTGCTGCATCACTCTCTACATTTACATTTCCTCAAGAGAGACAGACCACCATCACGGCTGCTTTCGTTTGCATGCGTGTATTTACTGTGTAGATAAGGCACATGAGCCATGTGCACTGTGGAGCCACCACTACCTCTGCCTGAACCGTAATTGTGGATTCTGCCTGAGAGCAAAATGTTTCAGTCATTGTCAACCTGTCCTGTGTGATCCTTAGTAATGCACTCTCTCCTGACTGATCCTCAGTCCTCTCTCCTGACTGATCCTCAGTCCTCTCTCCTGACTGATCCTCAGTCCTCTCTCCTGACTGATCCTCGGTCCTCTCTTCTGACTGATCCTCGGTCCTCTCTCCTGACTGATCCTGTCCTCTCTCCTGACTGATCCTGTCCTCTCTCCTGACTGATCCTCAGTCCTCTCTCCTAACTGATCCTCAGTCCTCACTCTCCTGACTGATCCACAGTCCACTCTGACTGATCCACAGTCCTCTCTTCTGACTGATCCTCAGTCCACTCTGACTGATCCTCAGTCCACTCTGACTGAGCCTCAGTCCTCCCTCTCCTGACTGATCCACACTCCCCGCCTGGCTCTCCAGCCTCTCCTCACCCCCACAGCCATCTGAGGCAGTTTCCCTGTCCACTGTTCTCCCTCAGCCCTTCCAGTCTCTGTGTGTCATCTTGAGAAACTCAGCAAGTGTTCTAGTCCTGTGACAGGAAAATGGCCTTCAGAGTTTCCTCCCAGCTGCCCTGTCTTCATCTGAGAGCCTATCCAAGTAACTATACTGCCAACCTTCTCATCCCACACACACTGGTCATCATTGTCGTTTAGATTTACCACAACAAGCAGCACTGGTGATTCCTCTTCCAGATCCTGCTCCACCTTATTGGATGTCACCGTGGCCCTTGGTCACAGATTTGAAGGTTTGTCCCCAGTTTCTGACACACTGCAATTAGAGATTCACTCCCCAAATTCCCATAAGCCACCTTTCACTGTGCAGTCTATACATATCTCCTTCCCCACAGCCCGCACTGGCTGTTTCAACACAGCGTCACGGTCCTGGCCGTGTGTGGGCATTCTTTTACCTTCACCCCCTCCTCCCCACTGTCCACAGGAGCACAGGCTAGTTCAGGTGTGTGGAATCTGAGCCACCTTCCACGGGAGTATAGGCTAGCTTAGGTGTGTATGATCTGAGCCATCCCCCACAGGAACAAAAGCTAGCTCAGGTGTGTATAATCTGAGCCACCCTCCATAAAAATCACAGGCTAGCTCAGGTGTGTATGATCTGAGCCACCCTCCACAGGAGTACAGGCTACCTTAGGTGTATGTGATCTGAGCTACCCTCCATAGGAACACAGGCTAGCTTAGGTGTGTATGATCTGAGCCACTCTCCACGGGAGCACAGGCTAGTCCAGGTGTTATGATCTGAGGCACAGTCACCCCCCAGGCAGTCTTCACACACATCCTCACTCACTGCAAACACTATTCTTCGATTCTCCAGAAAGCAGTGCCCATCTCCTGAGCCTATCTGCTCCACTTGGACTGAAGAACTCCCTCCTGACCTTGCGCTTCTCGGACAGGACAAACTCTACCACATTTGTGACTTCAGCTTACAATTGACTCTCTGAGGCAGCTCCGCCAGGGTTTGTGTGAGCCTGTAGATGCTCTGCAACACTGTCAGCTTTTCTGTGAGATTTCTTAAATATCAGCTGTCCACTGCACAGCATGTCACCAGGACTCTCACGAGGACAAGTTCAGAAGTTACACACCTGTTTTAGGTGGGCCCCAAAGACTGTCCGTCAGTTAGCGGGCACATAATAAATACACACTGAATCATTTAATAAATAAATGAGCAGAAGGACAATGTGTACAGCGTCAGGGAACATTAGCTGTGTCAGGGGCCTGTGCTAGCCAGGGTCCTAAGAGGAAACAGAGGCCAGTCTCATAGGATAATCAGAAGAGGCTTGTAAGGGGTGATTTATCCAAGGATGACTTTATGGAGCTGAGCCGGGTGTTGGGAAACCACGCCCCTGAATCGTAACTGAAGGAGGGGAGGGGAGGCTACGGAGGCCAGAGAACAGAGCTGTGTTGGGTGGGCGTGAGAGAACCGACCATCTGGCAAAGGACGTGGCCAGCTCGGGACAACTTAACAAGAAGAGGTTGAAGGGGGAAAATGGTGTAATGTCACAAGTGATTCTGTGTTATAGCCTGGATCTCCTGTTCGGGGCCATTATACAAGCCTCTGGCCACCTGGATATTCTCCTTCCCTTGGTGATCGACACTCTAATCAGAAATAAATTGATTACATTTTATCTAATAATTTCTGTCCCATGAACTTCGGTGAAACATGCTGGAGTCCTAACTGCCGAGAGACGGGTAGTAGCTGGATGCTCATATTTCTTATAACAAAGAAAACAATAGCATTCATATTTACCAATTCTAGGGACTACTACATAGAAAGGAAAAACAAAATCAAACAAACAAACAAACAAAAGCCTGTTCTTGAATTGCTACAAATGAGTGGACACCAATGAGAGCTAAAGCAGGGAAGTACAGAGACAGCAATGAACCGGGATGCATGGTTCATGAGCAACATTAACATATAGCACTTAAATGACACGCCATGGTGTGTGCACGACCCTACCTGGTATACAGAGCTCATTGGGTGAGGGTCATTTGTGTCTGTTTAGTGGCACAGGTTATATATATATGCCACCCCATGCCATTCAGGAAGAGAGCTGTCAGCAAGACACTGGGCATAGACAGAGAGGATGAGAAGAAAAAAGAAGTGCTTACACAAAGGCTTTTAGTGGAGGTGCCCCCCCACCCCCGCACACCAGGAGACGTCAACTTTATTGAGTGTAAACTGGTGAGTTAGTGTGGGCTGTCAATGAGTTTAGGTTGTGAGTGTGGGCTGTGAATGTGGGCTGTGAGAGAGTGTGAGCTGTGAGTGAGTGTAGGCTGTGAGAGAGTGTGAGCTGTGAGTGTGGGCTGTGAGTGAATGTGAGCTGTGAGTGTGGGCTGTGAGTGTGGACTATGTGTGAGTGTGGGCTGTGAGTGTGGGCTGTGAGTGAGTGTGGGCTGTG
>JADRCH010000089.1:3258552-3278394 GCA_019843965.1 Rhynchomys soricoides
GTGTGCACACACCTCTACCATAACTGCTGTGTGCACACACCTCTACCTCCTCCTCTCTGTAGCTTTCACAACAGAATTGTCATGGGTGTGGAGGCAGGGGGTGAAGAGCATTTCAAGAGCAGTTTCAGTCTCTCTCTACCCTAAATACTTGGAGAGACAAACAGAAGATGTGAAGTAGTAAACACCCAAGGCCCTTCTCAAACCTTCTGCTGTCAATTCTCCCAGCAGGAGTATCAGACAGCCATAGGTCAGGCTCAGAGCTCCATTATCTCTTGTCTGTGCCAAGAACCAACTGGTTGTTATTATTTTAGAGACAAGGGTGGAAAGAAGAGGGGGAAGGGAGGGAGGTGGGAAAGGAAGCAGGGGGAGGGGGAGTCCCCGAAAGGGTGTACAGAGATTATCATATTAAGGCTCCATCACGGACAGGGTGAAGAGCGTATGCATGAGAAACAAGGCATTGATGTGTTCCAGAGCAGTTTAAATTCAGAGGATACAGGGTGTTTTTTTTTTTTTTAAGAAAAAAAATTTTTTTTCTTAAAAAAAAAAAAAAAATTCTACAATCAGTATGTCATGGCTTCAGATCGAGAAGTTGCTTACACAGTTGCTGACCCTCTGAGAAATGATGTGAAAGTGGATGGTAAGTAATTCTGTCCGGGAGGTAAGGAGAGCAAAGTCGAGACCGTCCCTCCGTCTTAGTGTAGAGTCTTGACACTGTCCCTCTGTGAATGCTGACTGCCATCCATTGGGGAGGTAACGAGGGCCAAGTCCAGACCGTCCCTCTGTCTTAGTGTAGAGTCTTGACACTGTCCCTCTGTGAATGCTGACTGTCCCTCCATTGGGGAGGTAACGAGGGCCAAGTCCAGACCGTCCCTCCGTCTTAGTGTAGAGTCCTGACTGTCCCATCAGACATCTTAGGGAAAAACTCAGAGCACACTTTGAGAAAGACCCTGTCACACTCAACGGCGACTTTTCAAGCAGGAATACAACCCCCACCTATTGTTTGATACTCCATTGTTTGATACTCCATTCTCCTTGCTTCAACGAACCTAATGCACGGCTTTGTGATGACCACAGGAAATCCAGGTAGGACAAGCTTTGAGGCATAACAGGAAATGTCAGGTAGTCAGCATTTACAAACCCTACACCGATCACTTGTTTTATTATCACAGCAAAGGTAAATAAGCACTATAAAACTTCCCTGGAATCCCGTTCTAATCCTAAGACACAGATAAAGCAAGGACGTGTATAGGAGCCTCCCTGCCTCACAAGTCCCGTGGATAAGGAGGAAATGGCCCCAAAGCTGGGTCATTTTCAGCCAATTGTTTCATCTGTGAAAACTCGCTCTCCCACCTGTAAAACTTGAGTTTGCCCGCCCGCATACGACACTGTTGCGGGACGTAGGGGAATGATGTAGCTATGTCTGAGAAACACGGATGGCTGACGTCACATGAGCTGTCTGAGCTGAGACAGCTAATGTAGAATGATTAAACAATAACCTACTTTAAACAGCTTTTTAAGAAAACCTGTGTGTTATTTTGACCAAGTAATGTCTTGAAAAATCATATGTACTATGTAAATCATTATGTATAGATTAAAAATTAAAGCCAAGTGTGGTGGTACACACCTTCAATCCCCACACTCAGGAAGCACAGGCAGATAGATCTCTGTAAATCTGAGGCCAGCCTGGTCTATAGAGCTAATTCCAGGATGCCAGGGCAACAAAGAAAAACCAACTTTGGGGGAAAGAAAACCTTAAGATTAAAATTAAGCAAGATTTGGTGCTGCATGTTTCACCAGTTAGGAAGCAAAGGTAAAAATCCAGAAGTTCAAGGCCAGACTTGGGCAGTAAGTCCTGGGGCAACCTGTGGTACATGAGGCTGTCTCAAACATAACAAATAAAATAAAACAAAATCCAAGCAGTTAAAATACTTATTGAGGAGCTGGGAAGATGGCCCCGCAGGTAAAGTACTCACTATGAAAACATAAAGACCTGAGCTTGTATCCCCACTATGCACAGGGTGATTCCAAGCACACAACATGGTAGCATAGATCTGCGGTATCAATGCTGAGATCATAAACAAGAGGACTGCAGGAGCTCGGGGAGCACTGCAGGAGCTCAGGGAATAAACAGTGGGTCTGAGGTTCAACGGGAGACTGATCTCAAAACCAAGGTGCTGAGCTCTATTGAATGACCACCTCAGGCTACATATACACACCAAAATGTATGGAGTATTTATCAATATTAATAAATTAATGTAATTTATGAAGAATTTCTGAGAATGACATTGTTTGGTGTCTAGAATTCTTTTTAGTGGCTAGCTTGATAGCAGACTCATTTTCATATCAGATTCTACTTTTTATTCATGTTTGAGCCAAGACCATTTATTTATGTAGCTACGGAAGCCCTTGTACTTGCTAGGCCACTGCCAAGGCTTGCCAAGTGCTAGATTACAGGCACATGCACATACTGGCTTCAGATTCCATTCCTATTGTGTTGTGACACGTGGCTTCCACTGACGTATATAAGGAGAATTCCTTATGTTACACAATTGTGTACCATCAAACAGAGAAAATGAGAGCAGTCTCGTCACACCGGAGTATACTTTTCATTCAGCCTTGCTGTTAACCCATGCACAGGAAGATGACCTGTGGTAAGGAAAACCTATTTCTAATGCTATGGTATTGTCTTTGCCAGTTCACATAAATGTAGAGCCATTTAAGAGAAGCACTGTCTTATGCTTCTTAGCACAATGCACATGAGCGTTGCCCTTGCATTGTGCCAGTAGCCTGAGCTCCTTAGACTCAAAGGGCTTCCCACCACCGAGGAGGCACATCTATCCTCCCGGGAGACGTTTGCCAGACTCCAGTACAGCCATGAGATATGCTCACCCGCAGCATTTACTGAGTTCTCACATTTGGAGAAATGTGGAGGAATAGGACCATCAAGTCACTGCTACGTTTGTGGCTCGTGATATAGGAAAACAAATTCTGACAGTGCTGGAATAATCTAGAATCAGACAGTAATGTAAAACTGCAGTAATCATCTTAAATAAACGGTGAGGTGAAAGCATTCTATAAGCCCAGATGGAACAGAGCAGAAGGTGTTTGCTTGTTTCCGTGTATGCCTGGGTCATGGCAGCCAAGGTGTTGCTATGACACTGTGGGGTTTACGTGCATTCTCTAACACTGATGATTAATATTAGTAAGTATTAAAAAAATCACTATATATCCTCTATTTATCCACTGATCTCACTTGCTGAGTATCTTCAAATTTTTATGTAAGTCTGGTCACTAACATTTTCTCCTGTTTTCTGTTCCTTGGTTGCATATGGAGGCATATACAAAATTTCACTTAATTTCTGCAGCTGAAGTACGGTTCAGGTTACAATTATAGTCATCATCTTGTTGTATGCCTGAAATGTCCAAACATTCCAGTACATATATTTATCTCTAGATCGGGAGATAGAGATAGACAGATAATAGATATTGATATATATTAATATAATTCTATTCCACTGATGTATGGATTTATCATGCAACCAATACCACGCATGATTATTATATCTTACAGCAGGATTTCATACTTCTTCGCTATGACTATTTCAGCCTGGATGATACCCAGTTTAAGCCCAATTAAGCATTATAAATATTCATCTGCATCCTATGTAATAACTCCTCACAGACACGGCCATGTAAGCACCCAAATTATCTCCCTTGAGAACTCCTGCATTGGGATGAGACGCGAAGTAATGAATTCTCAAACTTAGCTCATGCAAATTTTTCTACTGTTTTATAACTGTATAAATATCACCGGCATTTCCAAGTACTTACAATACATTGGGATTTTGACTGTTAAACGGGCAGCTCAGTTTGAGGAGGGCTGACATCTGAACAGCATGCTTCTCCTCTCCATTCAAAGGTCTCCTCACACCCAGCGTGAAACTTTTGGTCACAGATACAGGAGTGGAATTTGGCCTCTCAATGCCGTCCCTTTGATCTACCTCTGTCTTCTACTTAGCACTGCACTGTCTTAACCACAGAAGGCAATACACTTGAAATCAGAAATAAGGAGTTCAGCTTTATTTCTTCTCAGGAGAGTTTTTACTGTCTTGCATTGTGCTGATTTCCTAAGAGGTTTCGAACCATCTTCATAGTTACAAAATACACAGAAGATTGCACAGAATCTGGAGGCCAGTTAGGGAATGTTTCCATTATAGAAAAATGACTTTCTAAACTCAGGAATGAGGGTCACCTCACATTTAATTCTACGGTGGATTTTCTCAGATTTGCGGGCACCAATGCATAAATAAGTCTGGCAGCTCCCTTGTTACATTTGCTGCTAGCATTCCTTTTAGATGCTTTTAAAATATTGATTTATCTTATACTATTTTTACTTTTGCTTACATGCATTTTTTTCAATAACTTACAAATGGATTAAAAACATAACAAGTTTTTAAAGCCTTATCTATAGATAGTTTGATTAAACATGCAATGTGTTACTTTAATGATAAATTTTTGTAAGTGCTACGTCACACTCTGTGAACTACGTGTTTTCAACAAATGTTACTATGAATTATTAATAAACACATTCTGTAAACAGTAACGCTGATATCCATGTTCAGGTACATTGCCCACAGTTGACATACCTTCTCAATGATTGATTTTCTTGTTTTTTCATATGAGCAATGTCACTAGACCCTGTTCATCCTGTGTGTTGTCTGAGAGCTTGGTTCTATAAAAGCCTTCATCAGGTTTAGTACAATGGATCTCAGTCTACTTCTACAGGGCTGGTTTTGACAGTGGTTTAGTTGTCAGGGTGTTCAGAATCTTACACTGATCCAAACTGTGAATCTGTGATTGCCATGCAGGAGAGAGGAAGGGCTCTGTACTCCCTAGGAGTAGGGTTGGGGGTATCCCCAACTTGGTGCTAACAGATGACTTCAAACCTTTTCAGAGAAGGACAAAAGCTGTAGACATCAGGGAACCAAAGAGGCTCCTCGGCCAAACTTCTGATGCATACGTTACCACAGGCCCACAGCAATACACGTGAGATCTTCTTACTGAAGTAGATCAGACAGGAAATACCATGAATCATAATAAATGGCTCAAATTATTTTTGAAAAATCTACATGTAGAGGAACTGTAATCTAGCAACATGGCTGCTCTAATCAAATCCAAAGACATCCTAGGTCTGTGTGACTTGGCTGAAGACACTCCCTTAGTATACACTTTCATGGTAAATTTAATTTGTAGAAGGAAGCAGCCATGTGTGAAAGTGTTGTCTAATTGAACGGCAGACAAAATGATGAATGAGAGAAAGATGTGACAGAATGAATCACAGACAGGATATATCTTGTGAGACTAGCACAGGAAAGAGAATCTAAGAACAGAGCAGAGAAAGAGTGTGAGGGAGTTTGGTTCTTTTGAGAGTTCATGCAGTTCAGTGCAGGTCAGCAGAGGCCATTGAAGCCAGAGAATGAGAAGGAGCCAGAAGACTAGAACAGATTGCCAGAGTTAGTTTGAGGCAAAGCAGAGCAATCTAGCTGATAAAAAGCCAGATTGACTCAGTCAACTTGGAGAAGAGTTTGAGCCAGAAGCAGTTGAAGCAGCCAGCCAGAGTTCAGAGAGAACTCGAAAGGGTGAGCTTATTCAAAAGCAAGCATCTGAGACAACAACTACATGTTGATAACTAAGATTTTTACAAATATCCAGTATCGGCAATACACTAGAAACTTCCATAGATGATGTCCACAAAAAATACTCCACATCAGAACCTATGCCCAAAAAACAAAACAAAACAAAAAAAAACAAACAAACAAAAAACACCTTTAAACACACTGAATCCTGGTATGGGCGTCTGTGTGATGATTTACACGAAGCTGTAGCTAGCGTCACTGTCATAATGAGCATCCATGCATGCAGCTACGTAGGACCTCTTTGCATTCCTCGGAATGGGGTAGAATCTCTCAGTCACCCTGTATGACGTGATCAGCTTTAACAGACAGTGGCAAACCATCACCGAACTGAGTCAGCTTATCTTCCTTATGTCCTTAGTTAAGGGTCTGTGGTTCCCATACTCAAACAGTATGCCACAACAAAGAGCGTTTACTCTGCAGAGAACCTGCATGCAGGGGTCTACCATACGGCCTGCCTTTGGAAACTGCTGCTGCCTAACTACACTTGGCTCAAGCTAGGTGGTGGGGCAGCTTCTACAGCCTCCTGATTGGCTGCCCATGAAAGGTGGTTTGTCCTTGGGACCTTTCTAGTTCTGGGGAACATAAACTTAGGCCTAGTCTCCCAAGCCGCCAGTTGGCAGCCTGTCCTGAAGTCCGCATGGCTCTGCTAACTCAGTCTTCTACATCCCTACAGCAATGAGCTAAAGTTTCAACTGCCATGCTCCCTCATCAACGCCAGTGTCTTTTGTTTCAGCCACTGGGAAGATGAAGCTTCTGTGAGTTCACTATGCATCAGGTAAACTTACACAAGCTTTAATTTGAATATCCTCTGCCAGGAAGGGTCCAATCAAATTGTTCTCATTACATTGTGTTTTCTATCTCTTTTATTGATTTGAAGAAAAAAAAAATCTCTTTATATATTTTGAATGTCACTAGTCATGTTTGTGCACTGAACATAGGGTTTTTACTCCATACAGTTTTTTTTTATGTTGTTGTCGTTTTTTAAGGGAGGTGTGGGGTCAAGACAGAGTCCCTGTGTAACCCTGATTGTCCTGAAAATCACTTTGTAGAACCAGGCTGGTCCCGAACTCATGGCCCCGAACTTATGGCCCCGAACTCAGAGATATGCCTGTCTCTATTTTTTTCCACTATCTCAATCGTGTGTTTTGGTTAAGGCAGTTCTTGATCTGACCATCCTTCAGTGCATTGTTTTTAATTACACGTTTAGTGATTTGCATACACCAGGCAAAAAGTATTTGCCTAAAGAAACAATGGCTTAATACATAACAATTATCATGACTTTGTAATTACATCTAGAGTCTTTAAAATGGGTCAAAATCGTCTATTTTAAAATGTTGAATGTAATACATTTATGTAAAACATTAAACAGTTTAACATATTTGTAACCAAGCATCTCTGTAAATTTTATTAAAATCATAATGGATGATGTTGATTTTCTAAAATATACTTTTATTCAATCCTTTTGGCTTATGCAGGGTGTAGCTCCATTATGCTTAATGGACTGCTGAATTATATGAATTTTTGACATCTTATTTGCTTACTGTCTGGTATTCAATTAAACTCACTGTTCCAGTATTAATTTCATCAGCTATAAAATCTGCTAGATTTATCAGAATTTTACACTATCAATAGCCAAAAACATGTATCATTATTCTTTGAACTATCCCAGAAGTAGGTCAGGGCTTACTGGGGTTGATTGAATTCTAGTGCTATTCTAGACGTTAATAAATTCCTACTGTGCCACATGAATCAGAAAGTCTGCTTTAGTCTAGTAAACTAGACTATACCAAGAATGTGTGGGAAAGATGAAGTGCTTACCAGACATGGTATGATGGTAGAGAGAAACATTGGAGCGCTCTCTCTCTCTCTCTCTCTCTCTCTCTCTCTCTCATTTTATACAAGATTTCATTTAAAGTCAGTATTCTCAAGCCATCAGCTTGGATGCTTTTCGTACAGATAAAACTATCATGCTACCAACACATTTTCAGAACAAGAAATTTGGTGACTTTTTTCTCAACTGGTCTTTGTTGAATATGGTCTCTCTGTTGTAACTACCTTTGTTTCATATTTCAGATCTTGGTTAACAATATTTCATAAGAGTAATGAAGCTGGGGCCGAAGCAGCAGCTCAGCAGGTGAAAGTTGCTCTTCTAAAGGACAGCGGTTCAGTTCCCAGCACCCACGAGAGGCTCACAACTGCCTGTAACACAGTCACAGGTGTTCTGCCTGTAACACAGTCACAGGTGTTCTGCCTGTAACACAGTCACAGGTGTTCTGCCTGTAACACAGTCACAGGTGTTCTGGTGCCCTCGTCTAGGCTCCAGAGACACGGATGTAGTGCAGGCATACAGGCAGACAAAACCCTCATACACATAAAATTAAAATTTAAATATTAAAAAGAATACAACGCCAAAATTGAAAGACTCATGAATTTTTTATTATAAATAGGAAAATAGGTTCAAAGTTAACAAAAATGAATATAAAAATCATAATTTTATAATAAGATAGTTCCTAAAGAAATATTAAATATGGATCTCCTACATGTCTACCAAAAGGAATATTAAAGAGCTTACTTTGTCAATAACCTCTGATGGCAACATGCTCTGCTATTTTCTATTTCTAGAAACCTGTGGGTAAGATAAGCTGAAAAGTTGATGGGAGGAAATAATCCCAGATCAGGTCTCCATTTCTGTCTGTACAGCTTTCAACATGCACAGGTCATGCATCCAGAGAGGACAGCCTCGTTGGGGCTCAATGTAAATACATTTAAACTCACCGTCTATGGTTCAACCAATTGTAAACAGTTGCAATTAAGCAACACTCAGCATTACTAAAGAGAACAGTCTCAAATCGCAACTCAGAACTGCATCAAGGCATTCACTTTGTACCTCTGAGGGAAGTATAAATTGCTACAAGAGAAAACAATGTTCGTCAGTGCGTAAATTGATACACCAAACTCACATAGTAACAATCTCCAAGACAAGTTCCAAAGCAACTAAATGCCTATCAAATTAGAAATGAAACTTCCATTAGCATGGACAGAACGAAGATTCATAGATCTGAACTTCAGAGCTCAAGTGACTTCCCTGGCAGAGATGCGCACTCCCACAATGAAGAATGGGCAAGGCAGATGTCTCCTGATACACAGCTTAGAGCTTAAAATTTGTGTGTGTGGTATTGACTAATGATTTTAATTTCCAAATAACCATTCCATTGTGGCTCACAAAAAGTTCTGGTATGTGTACGGTAACCTCAATATCCTCTACACACTAAGATTTATTAGTGAGCTATGCAACAAAGAATATCATTGTATTGACCATCTGTTACACATTTGTTTACATTTTAGATTTGAAATCTCAAATAATACCAATGAGATTACATGTAAAACTAAGTAACTCGCTGTGAGAAACACTTATGCTGCTGTGAAGTCAAATAAGGAAGATAAAGACAATTCACCATGCTCCTGTAGGTGAGCAAGAGGAATGAGAAGAGCCTGGAGAGCTAGGGAAGCCTGGACCTCCTTCATAGAAGCCGACTCCTGGAAGTGGATGTAGGGAAGTCCTGGACCTCCCAGCACAGAACTTCAATCCTGGACATGGATTTAGGGAAGCCCAAGCCTCCTGCACAGAACCCCACTCCTGGAAGTGGACTGAGGACCATTATCCAGTCACACAAGACATCGTTCTTCTAGCTCTGTTTCATGTATATTTTTATTGGCTTAAAAAGAAGTTGGTTCCCATATTGTTTTCTCACACCTCCTTTTTTGCTCTCCCCCTCCACAGCCCCATGCCTCTACCTTCATCCCTTCCACCCATAGTATTTCTACCCTGTGCCTAGAGATCACCTATATTCTACTACCACCCTCTTTTAGAGCATCCACCACCCCCTCTGGTTCCATGGCTTCTCTGCGTACCTTCAAGTTTAATGTACAACCTCCAGATCCAGAGCTAAGGTCTACATGTGGCCAAGAACATGCAGCGATTGTCTTCTGGGCCCCAGTTACTTCGCTCCATATAGTGCTTTCCAGTTCCATTCATTTACTTTTTAAATTCCCTGTTCTTTCCAGCTGAATAAAATCCAGTTGTGTTTATGTATTACTCCTTCATTATCCATTCATCAGTTAATGGACATCTGGCCTGATTCTATTTCCTGGCTAATGTGAACCAAGCCGCAATGAACAAGAGTGGGCACCTACGCCTGTAGCAGGATAAAGTCTCCTTTGGGTGTGTGCCCAGGAGTGGTACACATGGGTCATATAGTAGCTCTATTTTTATCTTTTGGGAAATCTTCACAATGATTTCCAGAGTGGGTGCACCAGTTCACGGTCCCAACAATGGTGAGGAAGAAGTCCTCCGTCTGTGAGTGACATAGACACTGCACCAGGGAGACCATGGCAGCTAGAGTAACAGTACTGAGCATGGTCAAATCTAGACCTATAATTCACACCCTATACCAGATCAATTCTTCAAAGAACTCTAAACCAGAGAAACAACATGAAAGCAGCTAAGTACAGCCTTCATCAGTTCCTTCCTTGCAGATAGGTCAATCTGAACAACTTTCCCTCTACAAAGGCAAAGAAACCCATCCTTGACTTCAGTTCAGAGGTTAGTTTAATATACAAGGGTAACTTAAGAAGGCAGAGAAAGAGTTGCCAGCGTCAGCCTACACAACCCCAAACAGCAGAAAATGAGAGGCCTCAGGACTCCAAAAATGGAGACGTAAAGAAGTCCAGACCTGGAACCCAGGACCAGTCTCATTGTGGTACAAGCCAGGGTGGGTAAAGCTCAGAGATACACTGGATCTCAGGTGTTTGCACTAGACTTTAGTTCTGAGGCTGATACAGTGAGATCCAGCATTAGACAGAAAACTATATGTGCAAGCCAGAGCTCCACAAGGTCATCTAAACCTGTGCTGGAAATACACAAAGCTGGGACAGAGTTGACTTGTATAACTGTCTGCTTTGGAATGACTCTAGGATAACACACACACACACACACTAAGCATTTGTGAACAGTTTGGCAGCACTGGCCACAGTTTTCCAACCTTGGACAGTGCACTACAGAACAAGACTATAGTCAACATGTGTAGAACTAGATAGCCAGTGGTTTTGACCTACTAACATTAGCACCCAGGTGGTAAAATATCTAGCTCATCCCTGTGGACCATCTGACTTAGAACTGAACTTTCACTCTGCCCACCATCAGCCTGGCTAGTTATGGCAACACTGAGCCAAAAATCCACCTCAGTGATTTGTTAGTCCGCAGCCTTGTAGAGCTTGGCACAACCCCGGTACTGTGCAGATCCTAGTGAGTTAAACAGTGCTTTCGAGTTGGTTGCCATTGGCATGGTCATCAGAACACAAAATCCCACAGCTCCTGACTGTAAACCAGTGGTTGTTGAGAAGATGTCAGGGTACCACGTGGCTCCAGAGAATTGAAGGGATAGAGTGCTATTTTAGGTACCACTCCAGTTAATGTGGAAAGGCATACCGACTGGATATTCTGGAGAAACATGGTTTTAAATCACCTTTAACAACTCTGAAATAATAACATACCAACAGGCAGCCTGAAGCAATCCTGGATCAAAGCAAGAGATAGTACTGAGTGCTAAATAGAAAGGAGGCTGTGATTCCAAGAAATTAGCCGCCCACTTCCCATCTCTGAAGACAAACCAAGCTTATAGACTAGAATAAAAAGCTTATATTTGGTGGTGAATGTACACACAAACAATGCAGAACTTTCAGGAAACTATCACCTCCAGAAACGGTTTGAAAAGGCACAGAGAAGAGCGAGATGGTAACCAGTGTGAATGAAATCTCACACAAAGAACTTTAACAGCTATTTCCGGGGAACTTGAGCAGCTGTTCCCTGAATGAGGCTAAACTTGGGGCTTATCTTCTATAAATCTTATGTTTCAGTGAAGTGTTTCTGTTATCTAGAAAAATAAAAATAATTTATTGTGATAAAATGACTCACTGCGGGGATAAAAGGATAGTTTAGCATAAGCAAGTCAAAGACAATGACGCAGCACCACTCTGCTGTAGAGAAACTATCGTCACATGACACAGGACAGGCATCGTCACATGACACGGGACAGGCATCGTCACATGACACGGGACAGGCATCGTCACATGACACGGGACAGGCATCGTCACATGACACGGGACAGGCATCGTCACATGACAAGGGACAGGCATCGTCACATGACACGGGACAGGCATCGTCACATGACATGGGACAGGCATTTGATGAAACTCAACATTCCTTCATCAAAACAAATCAAGACGTAATACATGTAATGTACCATAATAAAGACCATTTATAAAGCCACCAGATCATCACAGAGCCCAGCATCTGCTGGTGGGACCTGCACCACCACCATCGCTGCCACCACCACCAAAGCAGAACCCGGTGGGAGGTGTCAGTGTCACGTGGCCTTGCTGGCCAATCAGATTCCCTTTGTGTGGAAAAGTCCATCAGAATGTGTACTGGATGGAAAGAGAGTGTCTAGATTTTTTTAAATTTTAGTGATCCTCATTGCTACAGACCTGTACAGTTCTTGTGTTGATCAACCTTCGGTAATTCACTTCTGATCCACGTGTACATTGGCAAACCATGAAGCAACTAGAGAATGGGCTGGGTGACATGCTGTTCAAGTCAGCACTGTGACTCCTGCCCTGCCAAGATGTCTTACTTTGCCATCTACATTTAATGGGCCAGACGTACACATCAGAATAAAAACCAAGCCATCTTTAGGCCTCTGGTGAGGAAATGCACATTAGCTCATCTGTATGTTGTCCTATGTCAGTCCAGTAAACATGAGCAAAGACTGGGGTGTTACCTGGGTGCTGGGAAATGTTTAAAAGCTGAGGGCCTGCGTCTACTCATTCTCCCACACAGGATTCAATATAGAGCATGAAGTATAAAGAACCTAGTGTTGGGTTAGCAACAGGGCGAGAGGGTTGTGTTCTCTGAAGAAGCAGCTACAGCGTTACACACTCCTTCGTCCCCCTTTACAGTAATCTCAGTGTGATGTTGAAGTAGATGGCATGTCCAAAGCATGCTCTGCAGACAAGGCTGGTCATTCAGATGCTAGAGGCGGAAAAAATGGTTCATGAAACCAAAATGCAAACATTAAACAAGCATCATAACCCTTACTCATTGCGGCCTAATTTTGCCTCCTTTAAGAAAGACTTATGATCATTTCTCTGGGGAGGGATGCTAAGGAAACATGTCTGTTTGCCTGGTTGGAACAACTCACTGCACTGGGCCATATCAGGAGGCAGCTCTATTTAAATCATGTGAAGCCCGAGGCTCCCCTGTGGCCCCAGACAGTACTCCAAATAACTTAGATGGCCTGTGTATGCAATAGCAAATTAAGTAGATAGCAAACATGCTGTCCACACCTTTACTAAGCAATCACACGGCTTGCGATGCCTATATTAGTGAGAAGGGAATCGGTAATGGTCCTTGGGGAGACAAATGTTAAAGAAATAAAGATGTGCCGGCACCTAGTCACTGGGTTGTCAAGGATACTTTCCTGTTCATCTCAGAGGGAGACGTTTGGGAGAATGAGAAATATCTCGACCCGTTAGGATTTTGTAGAAAATGCAGAGCTTGCTCTGAACCCATAGAGTCTCTTGGGGAACAGCAAACTTGGCTCACCTTTATAGACGCTACACATCTGATTGGAACAAAAGCAGAATCGTGCTGAAAATCATGTTCTTTAATATAATGATAAGACCAAGATATTGTCAAATCAGGCCCAAACCCAGCCATTGTTTCTTCTGTGACATTAGGCAATCACTATCAACTAAGAGCCCATCTGATCTGCCACAAGTATGTACTGTGCAATGGGTGCACAGTAGGGCCTTCATGCTCTTACACCAAGGACACAGGCTGTTCACTAAAGCGAATCTTTTGTTAAGCTAAACTCAGCTGGTCCAAAATAGTGTGGCATCCGGCTTATCATCCTGGCAATCTGTACTGTCATTTTTAAAAAATAAATCTGTCTGAAGATATGAGGATACAGGGTTACTGACCACTAATGGAGTAATTGCAGAAGAACATCATTGACAATGAACTTTGAGCCAAGTACATCTGCTTCCACCACGGAGGATCCTGAGGATCTTCCATAGTTCCAGAAGGCACTTGTTTAATTCCTGCTGCCGATATTATTACAACAGAACAAAACTGTGCGTCGAAAACACGCTCCAGAAAGTCAAAATATTCCTCGAGAATGAGAGAAAATACTTATCAAGCACACATTGATAAGCTAGTATCCAGGATAGGCTTATAGAAGTCATATATACAGAAAAACAAACAAAAAAACAAACCACACAACACAACTAAGACACGAGCAGTGTATATAAGGAAATATTTCTCTAAAAGAGAAAAACAACCGGGCAGTGGGAGCCCAGCAAGATGCTCACTGCTCTCTCTACTGTGGACAACCGCATAGCAACTGAAGGGTAGACACTTCCGCACACTGCAGGGGCTCTAAACTTTAAATGGAAAATAAGCTTAGGCAAAACTATGGAGAAATTATAATGTTCAGTCCTTGTGGATAAAAATATACATTTTAGACTGTGGAAAACATTTTGATATTCCCTAAACACTTAAACATAGAGTGACCATGTTAACCAGGAGCTCCTCTTCCCCAGGAATATTCCCAAGATCATGAGGGAAAGCGATGATCTAACAAATGCATCACATTTACTGTATAGTAGACATAGAAACAGGCCACACGTTCCTCACCATGTGAGCTGATAACTGTGGTATGTATCTGACCTGGGCTACAAATGGATGAGTCTGAAGACATCACAGTAGAGCAAGGGAGTCACATGCTAGCAATACAGGAAAGATTCGGAATAGTGACCTCCAAACAGAAAGCTCAGGTTGCTGATATCTAAGGGTGTGAAAGAGAATGAGAAAGAGGGATCTTGTGTTCGGGGTACACACGGCAACTCAGAGAAGTTCGGGGTACACACGGCATCTCAGGGAACTTGGAGGGATACACCACTGTGAATACATTAAATGATACTTACCTGTTAGAATTTGTTATTTTACATTTTTGAATTTCAACGCATTAAAAATATCTTGTGGGCTGGATAGATATAAGTGAAAGACTCTTGGGGGTTCCAGGACGAGCAACCTGAATAGTGACATCTTCTCACTTCTCCCCCAAAGACCTGCTGCCATTCTGCCCTCGACAGAGATCTTCGACGGCAAAAAGCCACTCCGGCGAGCCAGATCCCCCACATCCTTCTCCAAGGTCTACCATCGTGAGCATCTCTTGCTCTATAAATCACATCTTCCCCTGCTCTCTAGATCTCTATCCGGTCCCCTATCCAGTTAGTTCCCTCAGCTTTACCTGGTCATACCTGCCTGGGACGCAGCCCATCTATCTCCCAAGACAGGGCCCTTCGCACGTCATATCAAACTCTCCCACACAGTCATGTCTACTGCAACACTCCAGGCTTGGACCAGAGGCAAACCAGTACACTGTGTGCTTGCCCAGTACCCACTGACTACATGACTTCAGCTTACCCAAGGCACTTCCAACTTTGCACATATTCTCTCTGCCCCAGCCTGTCCTGTCCTTATGAGACTTAGAGCTAACAAAAGATGTCTGCATGCCCAGATCTAAAATAAAAGATGCAAATGAGCTGAAAGATCAAGCTAGTATTTGCCACAAAATTTATCAGACCTGTAAGAAGTTTGACGAGAATTTCCTAGATGTAGCCCAGAAAAAAGAAAAAATTAAATGATCATAACCTCCATTGACAAGTTTGGAAGTTTAAAGAAGACCCGGAGAAAGATGAATGTAACTAAGGAGAAAGAACAACAAGAGTGAAGGAGTAAGAACTGAAGCCAGAGTGATGCCCAAGGAAATGCACACAAGGTTGATGGAAATGACAAAGGAAACCCAGGAACTGAGGATGGGATCCAGTGAGGAGACAGAAGCTGGGGAGACTCAAGCTGAAGTGAAAACCCAGTAGCTCAACTAGAAAACTCACAAGAAGTCTTTATACACAGACAAATTAGACAGAAGACAGAAATCAGGACATGGTGATAAAGTAGAGAATCTAGACTAAATAGGCAATAGATGTGAGAAATAAAAATAAAAATAATAATAATAATATAATAATAATAATATTATAATAATAAAATAATATAATAATAATATTATAATAATAAAATAATATAATAATATTATAATAATAATGATAATAATAATATAATAATAATAATTTGTTTTAAAAACTTTAAATAATTTAATTTGCAGCCTGTTCTGGTGAAACATCCAACATTACAGGACTACTTAGAGAAAGTTCTGGTTTTTTTCCTCATTATTCTAACAGAACCAAATATGCTAAACACGGACAAGAACATATTGGAACATTATAAAAGCTAATGCACAAACAGATGTTAAGCAACACAGAGGCCCAAAAATAAATTATTTGAGCCAAATTCCTGTTAACTCTAAGTATAATAATTACCAGAACAGCTGATGTTCAAATGGACCTATGCTTCTTTGTCTATTGAGCAATTTATAAAGTCTGATTATATACAATTCCCCTCCTCCCCAACAAGAGTAGAAACAGGACAGGAAAGCAATCTCATCTCACTCTTCACAGGACACATGCACCTGGCTGCTAAGTTACCTTAGTTACAGTCAGTAGATACTGACTAAGGCTAGATGGCATGTGCAGGCGTGTACCGTGGTCCATGTGCTAAGACAACACATGGACGATGAGCCCAGTATATGACTTCAGACAGCTGACATACCAGCTATCTTAATTGCAGAAAATCTCCAGTGTCTGGTGACATGACATACTTAGTAGCAGACAAGAGATACTTAGTAGCAGACATGAGATACTTAGTAGCAGAAATAAGAAGACTGGAGTTCTATACCCTGGAAAAAGAATCAACTCCACGCAGTTGACCTCTGACCTACCCATGTGCACACTGGCAAACGTGTCACCACACACAAGCACACACACCACATACAAGCACACACACACACACACACACACACACACACACACACAGACACTTTAAAATATGTAAAGATGTAGCTAGAAAACATACTAGACAAATTCATATTTTTTTAAAACCAGTATAATATGGCTATTTATACCCCCAAAATTCTTTCAAATCTCATTCTCACTCTGTTCCTCTGCCTCTCTATCTCTTTCTCTGTCTCTCTCTGTGTCTCTGTCTCTGTCTCTCTGTATGAGTGTGCATGCACGCACATGCATGTATGTGTGCATGGAAAAAGAAATTCAGTAGGGGACATGCAAAAAATTGTATTTTATAAATTCTAGTATAAAACTAGATATAATGTTTTCTATGATAACTATTATCTTTATCTTGACTATTTAAATATTTTTGTGAACTAAAAATATTCAAAAGCCTTATTTAGGTGACATACCAAATACCAAACTGAGCCTGATGTGTATGCTAGCCCTGTTAAGGTATATCAATCCGTCTCTCTATGTATCCACGGCTAACCCAGAGCACAAGATTCTCCTTCCATATCCTCTGGAGGACTGGGACACGGCATATGACTCTATATGTTTCTTTACTGGCGAATTAAGACAATACGTAATATTGTCATCTTTGTACTTAGCATGGGTTATTTGTGTCACTCTCCTCTGGCTCTTTGATAATACAGTTTATCTTTCTGCCCTCAACTCACTCAGAGCCCAAGTGTGAGATCTGCATCACTCACTCCTCTCAAGGGTTTCCACTCCCATGTGCTGTTAATTCATTTTCCTCTCTACATTATGTGGGTTCATTTTGTTTTTCTTCCCAAGTTTCTTGCAGTAGCTGTACAGCTCATTAATCCGCAGCTGGTGTGTGGCATTTTTAACCCGTCTACAGGTTTTTCTGCATGTGATGTTTTTACCACGGGCTGGCAGCTTAGAGAAGTCACATTCCAGCATCATTCAATCCAAGGACTTTAAATTTTCTAGCTCAATTTCCTTTCTGTGAGATGATGGTTGCTTTTAAGCTTTTACCCCCCCTAATTCCTGGCATTTTCAATTAGATTTCTGGTTTTCATTAGAGAAACGAAGTAGTCAGTGTGAAACTGATCCCTAAAAGCATTCTGAGCTGGGTTTGGTTGCAGTTGTTAAAATTCTTATAACTATTGCCATGTGTATAAAACTTTTCATGCTCTGGGGTTGTCAGGGTTTTGGTCTCCACCACTAACAGGCAGCTGATGCTTCCAGGAGACAGAGTTTAAAGAGTGTTGGCTCCTGGAAAGTCAACCTCAGCCCAGGAAGTGGCCTCTCACTGTAGAAAGATGCAAACTATAGCCCATGGGTCATTTAAAAACAAGAACAGGGCACAACTTTGGTGATTTAGGAGGCACTATGGGGAGAATTCTGGGAGAATTTGAAATTATCAAAGAATGAAAACACTTTTTAAAATGTATATTCCTTTTATGTCGGGTTTCATATATCTCATAAATCATAGTGATTTGTTGTATTCAAAATCATTTAGTTCTTTAATAAGTTTTAAATTCTGTCCTATCACAAACTGGGAGAGACATGTTTATATATTTTTCCAATACTACAATTCTTGTCATCTTATAATAATGAAGCTATGCTATTGGGGAGTTAAAATTCAAATTTATTATATTTGTCTAGTAAAGATAACTCATTACAAGTAAAGGATTTCTGTCTTTATCACTTAATACACTTGCAATAAAATCTATTTTATATGATATGAATGCAACTATAATCCAGTTTTTCTTGCCTGAGAATCTGCTTGACATGCTAGCAAACACCACTACACGAAGAAATGCTAAAGCTCCACATTCGTTGTAGGGTTGAGTTTATCGACATAGTTGTTCATTAAAGGACGGTTGGGATGGAGAGTGCCTTAGCAGTGGGTGAAGGATCTGAAGGGCTGGCAACTTAAGAGCTGCAGAGGGCGGAACACTCTCTTAAGAGATGCTTCCTGCAGCAGAGGGGCACTCCTGCTGGGATGCTCTACCTATGTCTCCTCCAGCCCCCTGAAAGCCAGAGGAAGCTCTCAGTGGTTAGCTCAGAAAGGGAAGTTTCCAGTGGCTGTGAAGAGTCAGCTTCACAGTGAGGTGACCAATATTTGTTATGCTCGACATTATTGCCTTTTCTATTTTCTATTCAGTATTTCATTGAAAAAAAAAAAGCCAAAGTCTAATTCCCTTTTATCATGCAGTCGGATGCCCCCAGCAGTTTGCAGTACACCTTAGACTATGGTGTCCGAATACCTGATTCTTTCTCCTTTGTTTGAATTTACACAGTTTGTTTTATTTACCATTCTGTTTAGATTTTTTACTAGCATGCAAGTAAGCTCCAAATTATGAATAAGTCAGATAAGTCGCGAAATAGTGCAAACTTAAATACTATAATAAACGGATTTCTGCATTAAAATTTAAATTTAAAAGTATATTTCTATCATTTAAAGTTTTCTCTTAGATCAATGCACCAAACAAATAATTTTAAACGGATCTCTTCTGGTCGGTATATAGAATTACTGTCCAATATATTACCTATAACATTTAAAATAATTCTAAATTTAGACACTTAAATAATTTTAATTTACATAATTCAAGGAAACTTTTGATGTTTCTTTCCCGTTTATGAATTTTAACACATTATACACAGTTTATTTTATTTTTTGGTTTTTTGACACAGGATTTTTCTGTGTAGCCCTGACTGTCCTGGAATGCACTCTGTAGACCAGGCTGAGCATGAACTCAGAAATCCACCTGCCTCTGCTTCTGAGTGTTGGGAATAAAGGCGTGGCTCATAGTTTATTAATTTTAACCCCCAAACAATACATTTATGGTTTTCAAATGTGTGGTTTCAAAGTGTGGAGCTGATTCATCAACTCACAAGGCTTTCTTGCACAGAACCTCCACAGCCACAACCTCCCCTGATTCTGCCAGAAAGCACCAGTGTTTCTTTATCCCTCTAACTCACGCTTTATAGAACGTTATCTACATGAATTAAGTGATATATTAGGCAAGCTCTAGTTAGCTTACAGTAACTGGTGTGTATCCAGAAGTCCTTCCCAGCCTAGTGGTGTTTTATCTTTTGGATGTGTGTCCTAGTGTGCAGTCGTCCTTTTGGATGCGTGTCCTAGTGTGCA
>JADRCH010000089.1:3278404-3300283 GCA_019843965.1 Rhynchomys soricoides
GTCCTAGTGTGCAGTCGTCCTTTTGGATGCGTGTCCTAGTGTGCAGTAGTCCTTTTGGATGTGTGTCCTAGTGTGCAGTCGTCCTTTTGGATGTGTGTCCTAGTGTGTAGTCGTCCTTTTGGATGTGTGTCCTAGTGTGTAGTCGTCCTTTTGGATGTGTGTTCTAGTGTGCAGTCGTCCTTTTGGATGTGTGTCCTAGTGTGTAGCCGTCCTTTTGTTCCCTCTTTTTAATGAGCTCATGGAAATGATAGAAATGACATCATTGCCACAAATGCTAAACACAGCAGCAGTGAGGGGGAGCCGTGTCAGCATCTTCCGAGCACCCTCTGTACCAAACTGTTCAGCATGGATATTAAACATACATTAAATTTTACTACAGGGAAGTAGGGGACCTTCAACAGATGGGCCTCACTGCAGGCCCTTAGGTTACCAGGTGCTGGGTTCTACAAGGCCATCACAGGGTTCGTTCTCTCTTTGCTTACCTATCTTGAGGTGAGTTGCCTCCCGAGCCACACACCTCCACTATGATGTTTGTGCTCACCAATGGCCCAAGGACCATGGACCCACTTGACTGTAAAAGTATCTTTTATTTGCCTGATTCAATTGTTGTCTCACAGGCTTCCTGTCTTGTCTGCTAACCAGTCCTAGTCCTGGAGGCCTCCAGCCTCCGTACAATCTGTTGGAGTCTGCCATAAGGTGAAATTAAGTTCAAAAGTAATTATCCATAGCTGACGCTGACAAACTCCTAAAAGGTCATAAGACTACGGTTGTATACTCATGCTCTGTTGTCTCAATGTACCAAAACTCCCCTGTTCACTCGTCCACCACCCTCTTACCTCACTCAGGACCAATCAGCTTAAAGGCTGATAATACTTTGTCTAGTTCACTAAAATGTAGTATTACCTCCCCCCTCCCTCCGTTATCTGGACTTCTGAACTTGGCTTTTCCTATAAAAAGCCTGCCCGAAGAACAGACTGGTACCATGACTAGGCTCCCAAGTCCTTTTCTGTGGTCCTGATCAATCAGTCTTAGGGTGTGTGTTCAGTAAACCACTCCTGCTTAACCGAGATCAGTGTTCCTATGGTTTGTGTGGCGATTCCCAAACCTCAACACAATCTACCCCAGACCTAGAACATGGTTTCACTCTCTGAGAATTACTGCTAAATATGCTCATCACTTCCTAGTTTTTTTCTGGTCTCTGGTTTATTCTGTCCTCACCTGTGTCTAGCTTGTTCTCTCTACAACCTGTCTCTGTACAACTGTCCCAGTATAACTACCTCATCCCCCCCCCCCCCGTACTGCCCCTCAAGTATCTCCCCTTTCCTCTCTCTTCTCAGCAGAGTTGAGCATATCTTGTTCTGTCAAATCTTACCCTGATTTGTCACTTTGTCTGCCACTCAATTAGACATCACTTTCAAACATGGGTGCTCCCTTTCACAAACTAACTTTATCTTGATTGCTTGGGATTCCAGCCAGAGGGATTAAAGGTGTGTTCTAAGGCTGAGCCACTAAGGCTGAGCCACACCACAACTAGAAGTTTTTTCCCAGTAAAACAATACAATCTCAGGGTTCATGGTGTGACCAAATATCCTGTAACACTTGATCCTGGAGTAAAGCTGACATAAACAGAAAACAAGGAATGACAATCCAGTTCTCACAGAAAGATAAACCCTTTGGGTGTTTCCTTACCTTCACAAAAGGCTATTTTAACAGAGGCTGTTCTACTTCCCATTCCCTGAAATTGCTGTACACTCTAAATTTAGCTCTTTAATGAGTAAAGAAATATTTAAATATATACAGTATCTTACTTAACACATGGTAGTAAACTTAAACTAAGTAGCCTATACTACTAAGAAAGTCTGCACATTATTGACAATGACTTAAAAGTTACATTATATTAAAATGAAACCTCCCAGATACTAGTAAACGTAACATAATAACCTGTATGCATTCCAGGACAATTGGCAGCTTTTAGTGCACTGTATCAATGTATCATGCGACTTTGTTATTGCAATAGTCTTTTCGCAAACAATTAAAACAGCTGGTTTAAATGCAATGCTTCTATCAGCACATTAATCTTTTTAATGGAGAATAAACTTCTCAGAGACGAGGGCTCCATCCTGAGCGCGCTTTACCAGAAGGACTTATACACCCCCGAAAGGATGTACAGCAGCAACCCTATGCGTAAGTTCAAGTGTCTGCCTATGTTTACCTTGGAATACTGTGATATGCATGCTGACAGAGTTGGAAAAGCTAAACGTGAACCGGAATCTGAAGGACCTGAGATACTAAAATAAAATTTTATTTCCCAATGAACTGTATAATTTATCGCTCTCAGATGGTACTTACAATTAGGGACTGTAGCATCAAATGAGGCTGCACCCTGTGGACCTTACTACTTCTCAGTCCCTTACCTGTCTTCCTTAAGAACGCAATGTCATGGATGACTAGACACTACTGTAGACCCAAACAGATGTCCACCCCCATCAGTTCCACTCTGTCAAGCCCTCCTTTATCCTTTTGTATGAAGAGGCACATGTTTAGAAATACTTTAAATTAACTGTGATGGCTGTAGATAATTTACATTTCAATACCATAAATGTGTCTGCTGGATTATCACATCTGCAAATTTTAACAAAGTTTAAAGTTTGTATTTGTTTTCTTTCTACAGTAATTTTTGCTTATTCAAAATGCTGCAATAATAGCTTCTGTTGTCTTGAAAATTTCACAGGTATCTGAAGCAAATTAAAGACACTGATCTTAACTTTTGTTTAAAATAAAATTAAGTTTGTGTGACTCTGGCATGAAATCTTTAGTGAAAGTTGCTGGCTAGATCACATCTGGTGCCCTTCCTTTCCTCGGGTATCCCGTTGTTTTCTTTGCTTGTGGTTTGTTTTTTATTTGTTATGAACCACAATGCAGATAGTTATGTTCTGTCCCTGAGTTCCCAAATGAGAAAACAAATACAAAGATACTAATTAAATAGCATGATTGGCATCTGTCTTAGTTAGTGTTTCACTGCTATGAACAAACACCATGACCAAGACAACTCTTATAAGGCCAACGTTTAACTGGGGCTGGCTTACAAGTTTTGAGGTTCAATCAATTATCAAGGCAGGAACATGGCAGCATCCAGGCAGGCATGGTGCAGGAGGAGCTGAGGGTTCTACATCTTCATCTGAAGGCTGCTAGCAGAATACTGGCTTCCAGGCAGCTAGGATGAAGGTCTTATAGCACACGCCCACAGTGACACACCTAGTCCAACAAGGCCACACCTTCTAATAGTGCCACTCCCTGGTACAAGCATATGCAAACCATCTCAGGATCTGACTGCAGAGACAATGGTACCCAGTCCCAGTGTCTTCTTACCATTCACTCAGAGAATAACCAATAAAACATTATTTACTCATAAAGATAAAACTATAAATCACTACAAATAACACTTTATAGAGTTCTCAGAAGAACATGTTCCCTGGTGAGGCTATGGTTCATTTTCCATAGAAATAAAGCTACATGGAGAAAACAAACGTCTTGGTGGTGCTGAGGATCTGGACAATAAAGTTAACTCGTGAGTCAATTGCTTCCATTTGTGAATTAACATTGGGTCCGATAGGACATGCCGCTGCTCAGGAAGGCTGCACAGGGCAGAAGGGCAGCGAGAGCTTCTGTTAGGACAGCCTCTGCTCTACTTTCTTCACTGTGAGCCCTTCATCTGTATCCGTTACTTAAGCTCCATAAACTTCATGTATTAAATGTGGATAATAATTCTATACACTTCACCATTTGCAAAGAGAGACTGAAACAGTCTATTTTAACAGCTTTGTCACAGAAACCAGGTCAGGGAAAGGTAAGTAATTTTATTTCCATTGTTAATAATTTCATACTAGCGGCTCAGACCCCTCTCCTTACGGGAACAATGCAAGCACATGCTCCCAAAACAAAGCTCACAGGTGGTCACGGACCTCTCTAGACACTCTTCGTCTTCCTACCTAGGGCACACACATCATCTGCTCCCTTACGGCACAATGGGAGGACGTGTGCGTGTTTATCTCTGTCCTACACAGATGGCAGTTTTTACCCTCACTTTCACCACGCGCCACACGGCTCATTTCTGTCTTTCAGACACTGATCCAAATAATGGATGGGAGATGCACATTGCTCATTTCCGTGTTTCAGACACTGATCCAAAAAGTGGACAGAAGTATCGACAGAATGAACAGGGGAAACAGAAGGTACTGTGTCTAACTCTGAACAATGGAAAATAATGAATGGTCTTTGGAGAATGTTGAGTTCTGGTATAATTTTCATGATTAACGAAGTGATTCGTAAAACATACATTTTACTTAGTCATAGTTTAATCATCATTATTTTATAGACTATCATGCCTCAGCTCAGAACTTCAAGTCAAGTACTTTCTACATAAAGAGTCCTGTAGATGCAAAAGGAATGTGTTTCTGTGCACCCCAGTGAAGCCCTCTGGCCCACTCTGTGCCTCTGAAAGGACCGTGACCTTCAATAAACTGGCACCTCCAGTGCCCTGCTAAAATCATACATCGCTTTTTTAAAACACAGAATTTTCACAAACTACAACTCATATTATTAGTGTTGATATCTTAAGAACATTCAGGTCAACATTTCAACTTATGTATTTAAAGACTACTTAAAATATAATGCATTCACACTATTAAAAGAATTGGAAATAATTTTCAAATAATCCCAAGTAACTATCAGAATAGTTGTTCCCAAAGTAACTATCAGAATAGGGAATTTGATTTGTTCCCAAATTTGCCTACTTATTTCATAAACTACCAAATTCACTAAGTCTAAAAAAAAAATTAGAAGCTGAAAATTCAAAAAAAAAAAAAAAAAAACAAATAAACCAAAAACAAAAGCATAAACAAACCTTGTGTAGTTTAAGTTTGATTTGAAAACCTTTCTTGAATTCAAAGCTACTTACAGCTTAAGTTTCTATACTAGCAAAAGAGTTAACATTTACAACAAATTCTTGACAGTGATGCATATTCTCACATGACAAAGATATTTACTTATGTATCTTAATTCAATGATAAAAACTAGTCATTGACCACACATTGTAATTAAGTCTCTGGAACTATGGGTGGAGGCTTTTGGTAATTTCTGAAAATCTGCTGGACATATTTCAGCCTCTGTACTATAGGGTGTTCTAGTTTGTTTTTGTGTTGCTATGACAACACACTCCGACAACAAGAAGCTTGGAGGAGGAAAGAGTTTGCCTGGCTTAGACTTCCAGGTCACTTCATCACTGAAGGAAGTCGGGGCAGGAAATGAGGCAGAGGCCATGGAGGAATCCTGCTTGCCAAATTCCACTCGCTTGTTCACAGTATTAGGCTTGGCTATAATTCTTACACAGCCCAGGACCACCTGCTCAGGTAATGTTGCAGCCCACACAAGTCTGGGTCTTCCTACTGAAATTAATGCAATCCTCCATGAAATATCCAGTCAACTTGAGAAAAACAATTACTCAACTGAGAAAAAGGTGGCTCTACATACTCGAAAGATGATTCGGTGATTCTGAGCACTGGCTGCTCTTCCAGAGGATCCAGATTCAGTTCCCAGCACCCACACAGTAGCTCACAACCATCTGGAATTCAAGTTCCAAGGAATCCTGACCTCTCTTCTTGCTTCCATAGGCACTAGACAAACTAGTGGTACATAGACAGACATGCAGTCAAATCAGACGTGCACATAAAGTAAAGGAAATTTAACAGCTTAAAAGGTGATTGCACCAAGGTAACAATGCTAACTAGTTCACATGGTTATCATGGTGTTGACAATTAATGCTAACTAGTACACATGACTCTCATATTGTTGACAATCATGTTATTGATAATTAATGCTAACTAGTACACATGGTTATCATGGTGTTGATGATGCTAACACACTCTCTTGGCACAAGTATGGAAGAAAGTATACAATGTGAATTACCTCTCACTTTCCTGTGGAGGAATTTTAACTTGAAAACAGGACTGCATAATTCAGATATTATTTTCAAGCCAACCCTTCATGCTACTCATTGGGAAAGATTTCTGAACATGAGGGTTCAGATTTCTGCTGTATTCCTGGGGGCTCATTATAGAACAATGGCTCCAAACAACAGAGGGTAACTCCTGTGCATAGCAAGCTAGCAATCCAGGATTTAAGAGTGCATGAAAAGTAAGTCTGCACCGTGCGATCTACATCATAGATTACCAGGTCCTTTCAAGGTCTCAAACTGCTGTGGGACGGGTAAAGGCCGTGGATGTCATGCAGTCTGCGACTGTGCAGAGTGTCCCTGTTAAACCGATGGCCGATACTGTTTGGTGTCCAACCGGCAAAAGACTGTTCTGTGCAAACATTTACATGCAAGCACTGTTCAGGGACATGGGGACAATGGAGCCTCTTAGTGAATATTTCTGGTGGCAGGAGATGAAGATATCTGCATATGTGGATGAAGAGCAGGACCAGCAGTGGCCGATGATGGAGCGACAACCAGCCGGTTGCTGAGGCTGACTGATGCAGGGACTGGGACTGAGGTAAAGGAGACCATTGTTTTAGCACACCCTCTCACAGTTCCAACAGTAATCTTTGAGAGTTCAGTAAACACGGAAGACAATTAACGAAGAGCGGGCATTCGAGGTGCTGAGAGAGAGGTTTCACCTGAAGCTGCCTGTGAGCTTAGTTGCAACTGTTACCACAGACTGTTTCTTCTGGAATGAGGCAGTCCCCAGAAGATCCCGCATAGAACAGGAGTCAGGGCAGAGGCAGCTTGTGAACTGTAAAGCGTCTTATGACTAGAAGGTTACTGAATAGTCAGCGTAAATGACAAGTTCGGTTATTTTTACATATTCATGAACAAAAAGATGATTAAACAGGTCTCGGAAACCTAGAATTTTACTGTGTTACATTTTCATAGCCAACAATAAGAGAACTAATAAATGAAGGCTGTCTTGTCTATTACCAGTGGTGAGTTAAAATACCTTGCTCTGAGAAACACAAAGACAAAAAAAAGCATCAATGTCACTCTTTCATATCAATATATATTTAACTAAGATTGTTTAAAGTACATAATAAACATGAGGAAATGGTCCTGGTGGGAAATGTATTGATTAATAAACAAATTCTGAAAAATACCAATGAATCTCATTATGTTGCCCTTGAGTAAGAAGTCATTGGGAAATATTATCACGGCATTAATGCATTAGCAGGAAGACAATGTCCCTTGCATTTTATCACGCGCCACTGAACTGTAACAAACGCTGACAGTTAAAGAGCAAACCACTAAACATTATGACACCATCTCAGTGACAGCTAAAGAACAGAAATGACTGCAAGCATTGCTTCAGATTTATTAGGGCAAGTATGGCCAGAAAACACAAAAATAAACTGATTTAAGGCATTTGGGTAAACATCTATAATACTGGCATCGTACAAACAAGTATGTGGGATACAATATTTTAGTCATTTACTGCTGCTAATTTATATTTAGGTCGTATGTATAAACCTATCATAGAGACATCTATTACAAAGCAGTGTTCAATAACCTTGCTTCATTACCAAGCAATTCATGACAAAGGTCTTTGGGAGAAGCAATAATATTTGCATAATAATTGCAAGCACAGAACTCAAGCTGGAAATGCTATAACCATATTCCAAGAGTTTTCTTTCTTATAAATTAAATTTTCCCCAAAAGCACTTCCAAATCCAACGTTGGGTTTATGAAATTTATTACTTAAGCATTCACTTTCAATGGAATATAACATTAGTTTCTACCTTTAAAATGAAAAGGAGATAAGAATACTTCTTAATTATTTTTGATTGAATAAACTGAGCAGGAAGGCAGACATTTCCAGTGTAGCAATAAATTAAGTGCGCTGTTCCCATTAGCATCCGCTTGGCAGCTGCGCCTGTCATTCTGAGTGCCATGCAGAAAATGTACAATCCTGGAGTCAAATATGCAGTCAAATTTGTGTGACTGCCATTGAACTTTTGCCTCTCAGCAAGGGCTTGTGTGAAAATACTTATGATAAACACAGTATTGGACATTTACAAAAGTGATGATTCAAGCCATCACTAATACACTCCGTGGTATTCCAGAACAATCGGCCTCAGTGGATGAATTTTGTACTTTTACTGCACTGGAAAATGAGGAACTCAGATAAAAATAATTTTAGTTCCCATCCCATTTTTTTCTATCCATAATACATGCAATTTTCTTGCTAATTAAGTAAAAATAGTATGTCATTCAAAATTTCATTTACAAGAGAGAAGTATTCATAAAAACAACAAAGATGTTGGCCAAAGCCAGCATAAGATTGAAGGCTAATTACCTTGACAAACAACACCCACCGAGGTTCTGTCTGCGGATATCTAGGTAGACACACGGAAAGGTGGAGTCTCCTTACGTATTGTCTGCCACAAAACATATCTGCTGTATTACGATGAAGATAAATGAACGTAATCAATGTAAAGCTATACAAATAAGATGTAAACGTAGCTCCAACGCCTTCCTGCTATTAGCTGTCAAGTTTAAATATTCTTAAGGAAACAACTCAAACTGGTCTCAAGAATATTACATTGTGTTTTTTACTAAAGTAAAACAAATCACTACCGCCGAGTTGAGAGGAAAAGCAACAACACAGCTCAGGTCCCGAGGACCAAGGTGGACTCCTCCTGGTGAACTCAACTGTATGAACACTGGCCATAGAGAAACTCTGCACAGCAGCTGGAGAGAAGGCAGCTTAGGGGCTAAGAGCACTTCCTGCTCTTGCAGAGGACCCAGGCTCAGAACAGGCACATGGAGACTAACTACTAACAACTGCCTGTAACTCCAGTCCCATGCCTTCTCCTGGCCTCCACAGACCTGGCACATACTTACAGAGGCTCACATACATACAAATAATAGATGGATGGACTGACAGATGGACAGACAGACAGACAGAATCTAAACAGAATGGTACTAACTTCACTATATGTTGTGGGTGGGAAAACATCAGAGTTCTTGAATACATGAAAACAACTATTTTGGAAGAGTGTGACATTTCCCCATAAGAGTCACACAAAGGATTTCAATGACACAGAAAATGATGACTAGAATTGATGCAGGGGACCACACAAACTTGAAGTCTTCTGCACAGAGGAGACAATCATCAGGATGAACAGAAAGATTACAGAATGAGAACACATTTCTGCACCAGCTATTCATCATATGTGAGGTGTGATTAACATTGACTATGCATAACCGGAGGAACTTAACAAAAAATCGTATCGTCCAGCCAATAGATGGGCTAATGAACAGAACACACCATTCTCAAATGAAGACATGCAAATAATCAATTAATACTCAAGGAAGTGTTGTACACCCTAGCCAACAGGGAAATGCTAACAAAACCTCCTTTGGGATTCTATCTCAACCCAGTGTCAAAAAACAGGAGAGGAAACATGGGGATGGAAATGGAAGGTGCTGTTAGTCACCACCGTCAGGAGCATGATGACGTGCAGTCAGTACAGATGCACCCCTGAAAACCAGAAGTAGGACTGCTCTACACCCAAGGAGCTCTAGGTCAGCAGACCCAAGTCACTTGCACACTCATGGTTGCTGTTCCATTGTCACAGCAACCAGGAAATGGAACCTTAATGAATGGGTACAGAAAATGACGTGCATACACACACACACACACACACACACACACACACATACAGACATATCTACACACACACACATATCTACACACATACACATATATACATACACATACATATATGCATACAGATATACACACAAATACATATATACATACAGATATAGCTATACATAGTGGAATTTGTTCATCTATAAGCAAAAATGCAATCAGAGTAAAATCACTTGACTTTGAAATCCTTAAGTAGATTAAGTCTGACTCAGAAAAACAATATATGACCTATGTATAGAATCTTGATTTGATTGTGTGTGGGGGGGGGGGGCATCAGAAGTTAAATAAGAGACTGGGGTAAGGAAGCGAGGCAGAGGGACAGAGAGGGCGGCGGATGGGGAGGGAGGGCGGCGGGCAGGGAGAGATGCGGAATAGTGCAATGGCAAACACAGATGCAAACGCAACAACCAGACCTAGTTCTTCGTAAGCTACAATTTAAAAAGCACCTAAGAAAAAATGGAAGTTTCAAATAAAATTCATACTGTGGTTATCAGTCTGCTGTACACTGTGAACTCAATGGCTTTCCAATAGGGAAGGACCATTGTTACTAGGTCTGTGATGACTTTGGTCTGACAAGATCAGTGGGCCAGTATGTACAAGAGCAGCACCTCTTACTATTCAGTGTTTTCTAGACCACCAACATGTGCTGCCACAAAATGACACAGGGCCACAAAAGACTGAAACTGACTTTAAGAAACTGTCACTGGCCAATCCAGACTGAAGAATCGAAGAACAAAGCCTACAATGGCACGCAGAGGCTTCTGAGATTGTGTCCTCCGTTTTCCAGTGTGCAAGGCCAGGACGTCTTTAAACAATTTAACCAGTATAACAGGGAATGTGTGTGGAAACCAGGGTCAGCCCCAGATGTCTTCCTCTGTCGAGACGGACCGTATTCCTGCTTGACGGTGTCTCTCACTGAACCTGGAGCTCCCTGTTTTGGCTTGACTGAGCACTGAGACCCCAAAATGTCCAGCTTTCTATGTGGCTTCTGGAAATCCAACCTCAGGTCCTCATGCTCACCTAGCAAACACATTGTGAGCCCAGGCATCTTTCCAGTCCCACCATGCTCTTCCAATTCTGCTAACTTTGTAGGAGTATTTGAAAGCTAACATGATTCCTCCAGATCATTCCCTTTTCTCAATACAGCTCTGGATTCCCAAGATCACTTTTTAAAATTTGGATATGAATTTAGAGATTGTTTTTTCTGCTTCTGTGATAAAATGCCATTATAATGTTACTAGGGGTTTGCACTGAATCTGTAGACCCCTTAGGGTAGCATAGATAGGCTAATTCTGATCCACAGACCTGGGGTTAACAGATTTGTTTTGTAACTAATGCAGCAAGTGTTGGTAAGGATGCTGAAAAATGGAAATTGTTGTACACTTGCAATTCTCTATAGTCCTTCCAGGAAAGGGCAAAGGGCAATCTCAAACATTACCACCATAGCGACCCAGCAATGTCGCTTCTGTTTATAAATACAAAGGGAATGAAATTGTGGTACAGAGAGGCATCTGTGCTCTGTGCCCTCTGCAGGGCAATTAACAACAGCCGACACACTGAGTCCCAGTATCCATAGACAGATGAATGGACAATGAAAATGTCACACACACACACACACACACACACACACACACACGCATGCATACATGCGCATGCGTGTGCACACTCATGCAAGCTATTCAGTATCATAAAAAGAAAATCCTGTCATTTCTGGCAGGACAGAAGGACCTGCATGGCAACAGGCTAAGTGGAGTCACGGGAAGGCAGAGAAGGGACCAAGTGCTAAACAAGTAGAAATCGCAGAAGAAGGGGAAAAAATCATGGCGACCAAGACTGTGTGTCAGTCAGGGCTGCGGTGAGAACTGTGGACAGCTGGTCAGAGAACAGATTTCAGTCAGTCAGATAGTAAGGAAGAGCCCAACAGAACTATGGTATACCACAGTAACTGTAATTAATAATAACGTATCTTGAACATTGCTGAGACTATTTTAGATGATATCCTAAGAAAGATGAGCATGGCTATGATGTATTAGTTAACTGAGATGAGCCACAACACAACGGCTGAGGCTGACAGAGCGTAATGCTCTGCAGAGGACAGATTATGCTTTTTGTTTGTAAATTTTTAAAATATATCATGTTGACCCATAGGTATATATTAATTTTTAAGTAAAATTGGTTTTCTTTGTTAGTTCATACCAGTGTGACACTACAACACTGATAAACTTAGAGCTTAGAGTCACTTGCTTTTGTAAGCTCTTTGGGATCAAATGAAATTATATGTTCTTAAGACAAACTCTGCTCAATGAAATTTATACATTGGCACCCATTCAAGATTTGTAATATTCTAAAAGGGAGAATGCGCTAATGTTTCTTAATGGGTCTCAAACGACTTTAGAAAGTGAAATTATACTATTTAACTCAGAAGCCAAATAAAATTTTAAAATATTGTTCTCTCATATTCCCAGGAACCAGCCATTTTGAGTTCCACTTTCCATACACCAACTTACATTTACAATGCCTTTAATTCCCTCCTATAAAGGAAACTGCTCCTTTTTACAGGGCTAACAAATGTGATCAGAAGCCACACAGAATTTCTCTGAAACGGTTAAATATCTATGTAGTTATTAGATCACCTCACTTTTCCTACAAATAAGTTGTCCACTGCTTTTTAAAAGTCTTTTTCTTTGGGATGGTCTTCATCACAAAGACTCTTCTGCAAAAGGGTCAAGGAAATGCTCTTCTCTGCACAGACCTCAGGCTTGACCTCTTCTTCAGTCTGGCCCATCTGGAGATATGCTCTAGGTCATGAGCTGACAGGAGCCTCTGCACCTGCGTCCTGAGCTTCAGAACAGCATGTCTTCTCAAGTGGCATTTGTGCCCACACTAAAAGCTTTCCAGAGAGAAGACCTTTACAACAGATAGCAGCCAATCTGTTGGCTACAGTACAGCCATATACCCCACGTGGCTTCTATTAGATTTCATAGTCAATGCTACAGCTAGGATGGGCTGACACTTAAGGTACCTGTCGGCTCCGCATCTAAGGAGTGGGTGTCATTAGACTCTTGCTATCCAATAGTCAGCTGATCTGTATTTTATGCATATAATCTAACTACGAGAAATGTGCTATAAATGAGAGGTCTGGAAATATGGTGCCAGTCGGGCCAGTTGTTGCTGAAGACAACAGACCAGTACTATAGGAAATGAAGTCAGTGAAGAGCTGCCCTCCCTGAGTGGGGGAATGGAAGAAAAGGCTCGTCGTAATCTCAGTGAGGACACGCAGCTTTTGAATTCGTCAGTAAATTAAGTTGCCCTTCCAAACCATTTAGCTAAATGTCTCAAGATAAGATATCAAATGATGAACTCAAGATATCCTTAGAGAGCTATCTAAATCAACATATCTAGGAGAGAAGACAGATAGGCAGATCAATATTGGGATACTGGCACTTTCTGAAAAGAACCATGCGTTGAGACACCTAGCCGACGGCACTCAGAAGCAAACAGAAAAGTAGCTATTTCTGAAGACTTTCTTACTTCAAAGTTGCTCCCATACTGTCTGAAAACTGGCTGCTACTGAGATTTTAAAATAGCACCTTTAATATATTCAGCAATAAAAAACAAAGTGCTAATACAGACCATAATTCGGTGAGTGCTGAAAATACGCGCCAAGTGAAAGATGCAAGCCAAAAATGCCCACATAGGGTAGGGCTTGAGCAAATGCAATGTCTAGATGGGTGACTGCAGAGACAGGTGGGAGAGACCTAGAACTTGGGTGGGTACCAGCACAGCATGGCCATGGGCAGGACAGCTAAGGGATCGAGGCTTGTTTTACCGAATACTCTAAACTGTGGTGACGTGTGTGCAGTTGTAGGTCTCTGCGAACATCCTACACACCATTACACCCTTGAGAGAGCAACAGGGTAAAGCGCATGAATTCCATTTCCAGAGGCAGTTCCAAAGACAGTCATTGAAAAATAACTTTATAGGCAGAAGATCTGGGGAAACGCTTCTCTGTGTCAGGAGAGAACACTATCTCAAGAGTGCTGCACTTCTGCATGGTCAGGACTTTCTGACAAAATACTGGCAATCTCAGACGATGACTGAATAACAAGTAAATATTTGAAGTTAACGGCAGAAGTATTCAAGACAGCTTAGACACCTCAGTCATTTTTGTTCCAAGGTGTTCATAAGAGACAAGTTTCTACTCTCTTCACTCTGTTTACATCCCAAAGCAAGAAGCTGCTCTCAAGACCCAGAGCAGAGGGGAGGCACTGTGGTCTGATCAGCTGTATCTCACTACCTCATCCTTAGGGGAGCTGGGTCCAGAGAAGTGGCTGAAATCTGTAAACTGTCACAGTACAACACAGAGCTCAAATTCTTGATAGTGCAAACTGTGTGTCTGTCTGTCCGTCCATTTATCTGTATTTTTAGGTTAACAACCACACTGGCATCTAGAACGCCTCACAGTTTCAGATGTAATACCTAGACTGAAATGAAAACAGACCCTGCAATGTCCCCCCCACACACACACACGCACACACACACACACACACACACACGCGCACACACACACACACACCTCTAAAAACATCCACGTACGATATGGAAATGAAAACTTTCCTGAAATTTAGAGCCAAGAGCCAAGAAGAAGGGACTCGCTCCTAGAGAAGCTCGCTGCCTACTCACAGAAGCCTCCGACATTCATTCTTTCTTTCTTTCTTTCTTTCTTTCTTTCTTTCTTTCTTTATTCATACTTTATTTACATTTCAAATGTTTCCCCCTTTCCAGATCTCCCCTTTGGAACCTCCCCATTCCCTCCCCCTCCCCCTGCCACTATGGGGGTATTCTCCCACAAACCCACCCACCCACTCTTGTCATCCCTCCTTGGCATTCTCCTATACTGGGGCATCCCTCTGGCCCAAGGGCCTCTCCTACCCCTGATGGCTAACAAGACCCTCCTCTGCCACATATATGGCCAGCACCATGGGTCCTTCATGTGTATTCTTTGGTTGGTGATCCAGTCTCCGGGAGGATCGAGGGGTCAGGCCAGTTGCCACTGTTGCTCCCTCCCTGAGGCTGCAAACTCCCTCAGCTCCTTCAGTCCCTTCTCCAAGTCCTCCATCTGGGACCTCACACTCTACCCTACTATTGCTGTGAAGTGACTCTTGGGTATTTCTAACTTTTGGGCTAATAACCACTTAACAGTGAGTGCATACCATGTTCATTCTTTTGTGACTTCGCTACCTCGCTCAGGATGATATTTTCAAGATCCATCCATTTGTGTGCGAATTTCATGAAGTCATTGTTTTTAATAGCTGAGTAGTATTCCATTGTGTAAATGTACCACATTTTCTGTATCCATTCCTCTGTTGAGGGACATCTGGGCTGTTTCCAGCTTCTGGGTATTAAAAATATGGCTGCTATGAACATAGTGGAACATGTGTCTTTATTACATGTTAGAGCATCTTCTGTGTATATGCCCAGGAATGGGATAGCTGGGTCCTCAGGTAGTATTATGTTCATTTTTCTGAAGGTCTGCCAAACTGATTTCCAGAGAGGTTGTATCAGCTTGCAATCCCACCAGCAATGGAGGAGTGTTCCTCTTTCTCCACATCCTCACCAACATCTGCTGTCACCTGAGTTTTTGATCTTAGCCATTCTGACTGGTGTGAGGTGGAATCTCAGGGTTGTTCTGATTTGCATTTCCCTGATGACTAAGGATGTTGAACATTCCTTTAGGTGCTTCTCGGCCATTTGACCAGCACACGCCCCAGGCTGCTGTGCCCTTCTCACTTGCTCCCCCTTCAGGCTGTTTTGTACACATGCAGAAGGCGAGCAGTCTCTGCTAAGGCAGACTGCAGTGGACTGTACTATCCCACAGACACAGCGGTGCCATGTCCACTCCCACAGAAGAGCAGATTCTCTACTTAAATCGTGCACTGATTTGGCAAACGATGGATTAGAACAAAGATAATCAAAAACATGAGCAGAACCATATTATATATCCACCAAAGGAGGCCCTGACACACAAACAGAGGTTAGAGCATGCAAAGCAAACGCGTAAAGCAAAAATCTTTTCAAAATGAAGATAAAAGTAGGGGAGGATGAAGACACAGCCTGTTGTTCAGCCAGAAGAACAAAAGCGCAGTTCAGGGACTGAACCGAGCCTGGGATCTGCTTAGGCTGTGGGTCCTTGTGAAGCTAACCCCTCCTCATCCGAAAGGAGCACTGGGGTTTAAGTTTTGTGGCTCTGGCGGGAAATGACTACAATCATCAAACACTCAGATTCTTGACAATTCAGACTCATTCTTAAGGATGGTGGAGTCAACCTAACTAGTGGGACTTTGTACTTATTCATTTGGGGCACAGAGGGTTGCACAGGATGAATCTCAGTCTCAAGATGCCAGAATAAACATCTACATTAAATCTCACAAGGCCGCAGCCCAAGCTGTGTCAGATGTAATTCAATTTCCCACAGAACACAACAAGTGGCAGCAATGGAGATGGCTGTTCCCAGGGTGACTGCCTGATAAGACAGTTAAAGATCTGGAGTTCCAGACCTTTCACTGAAAAGGTCAACGGCTTCAGATGTTACCAGAAACTAATGTGACATTGGTTTTTTTACTCTAAAGACTCTGAGTAAATATATATCAAACACACAGAAAGAATTTTAATTCTAAACATTCACAGTTGAAATAAAAACCTATGATTATTGCTAAGTCTTTGTTCAACATTACATCTGAAATCCTAACCTGAAGTCTGCAGAGTCAAGGCCCTAACAGATAAAATAAAGGAAGGCAGGAAGTGATGTGTGCCTTTGAGAAAGCATTTGAGAGTGATTTCTGCATGACGAGGGCCTGAGGCCAGCTTGTGAGGTCAGGCAGTCTTACACAATTACTGTCCGAGGATCAGATAATGAAATACAGTCAGTCTAATATGTTTACTCATTAAACAAATAAGAATCCAATGGCAAAGCAACAAATATAATTACAAAGCACTGTGAATAAACAGGACGGTGCCCACATTGATCCAGCAAAGTCCTCGGGAAATGCGCTCAAGACTTTCTGACAAACATTACCACTCAAGTGGAATTGATTTGTAAATAGTTATTTAAATAGACATTATCTAAAATGCCTCCAATTTTATATGAGTAGTGACAGTTTACACAATCACTTGGTATTATCAGCATAATTAGTGAATGGCTTTTACATTATGAGAACGTTAATCTTCACACGCATCTAATGTTAGAGCACAACTTTATTGTATATTAACCATGTTTCCCGTACCATCACAACTCACAGCGATATATTTTCCTCATAGTTATTATTATGCCAGTACTTCCCTAAAACACTAGTGACTGATTTACAACATCTGGGATAACAGGCATGACTTCCTTAGCACGCAAACACCTTCCATAGAAAGTGCTTCAGATGCAGGCAACCACTTCTCTTAGTTCTAACACTAAAGCGTTACAAAGGTCTATAAGATGATGGTGGACTAGGTTCTAGACTTCTCTCTCTCTCTCCACTCTGTACACTTCATAAACATCTACATACACAGAGATCAATTCCCTCTCAGAGAAAGCCAGAGACCAACTGACAGAAGCGTACACTGGGCAAACAAAAAGCAGTCCATGTCCACGCAGACAGGAAGACCAAGCTCACTCACAGACAGCACAGGTGGAAAGCATGCCCCCAAGCACCAACAGGGTCTTACATTTCCTCTCAGGAATGAATGGTTTCTATGACAAATATAAGATGCCAAGCTTAATTTTCATCCTTGAAGGGGCTGGGTGTTAAGTCACCTTGCTTTGAAGACAAAGAGGACTCTAGAGAGCAAATAAATAACTTTCAATGGGCATTCTTCCAGGGTAGTTCTCAAAGAGAGTGTGTCATGTCACCTGCATAAGCCTGAAGGCATTTGATACAGAACTTCTCCTCATCTTTACTGAGCAAGTGAGGATTAAATCTAACACTCGGCTTCTTCATGGGAACAGAAGGAAATGGAATGTGTATCGAAATATGCAAGCTGTACCTCAAAGAACTCATTTCAGTCTTACTTTGAGAGCACAGTGGTCTCCTGGGGGGCAACTGAAAGAACAGCTCTGAGCAACCACAAAGATTTGAGGGGCACCAGACATGTTGGCCAGGTTAAATATATATATTTCTGCATGTATAGGACCAGAGAACCAATATGAAGGAACATAGTGAAATGTGCTTCAAATGAAAGAATGAATGAGCCTCTATAGCAGTGGTCCCCAAGCTTCCTAGTGCAGTGGCCACCCAACCATGCCAAAGGGTCGTTAGACTCCCTCCAAAGGAGTCACAAATCACAGGCTGCGAACTGCTACTCTAGAAACTGGCTTTAATAAAATGGAGTCATGTTATTTACTTCAGAGAAAACCTCGAAGTTATTCAGAGATGAAGAGGTAATATAGAAAAGGCAGACTTTGAATAGAAGGGGAATATAAAAATGGAGCAGATATCAGGCACAGATTGCAGGCACAGAATAAAAACCACTCACGACATGGATTTGACAGATCGAGGGAAGAAGAGGGTGGAGCAGGTCTGAGATGAAGAACCCGGATAGTCTAGCAGGATGAGTAAAAGACAAGGTAGATGAGATGACTGAAGACAGGTGTAAGAATGTAGGGGGAAGTTATAAAGGACACTGCACAATGGACATTACTGCAGTAGGAATATAGGGGACAATGATAACGGCCATTCCACAGTGGACATTACTATACAAACAGGAAGAAAATGGGAAAAGGGAACAGAAACCTTACACAAAGAAACAGTAGAAGAAAACTATCCAAACCTGGAGAAGAAAATAGAAGAACACATCTAGCAAGTCTAAAGCTTTTAAGATAACAGAAATCTAGAGGGATGCCTGTACAGCCACAATAAAACAATCTGCTAGAGGTTAAGACCACACAGCTCAAGAGCAACGAAAAGATGTTGCTTACAAGAAGGGATCCACAGTATTTGTTGTTTTGTTTTGTTTTGTTTTTCAGGCTAAAATGTGCAGGACAAAAGGAAATAGGGCCTTATAGTCACGATACTAGAAGAATAAAGAGAAAGGGGGGATGCAAACCATGAGTAATACAGCAAAGAAGCCAGACTTTCAAAATAGGAAAATAGATACTTTCACAAACAAACTGATGCTGAATCTCAACACTAGAGCTGCTTTAGGAAGATTTCTACAGTTGTAACTAAACAACAAAACCAGATCAGCAACAGGAAGTACTTAGAAGCAACCGGAAGTACTTAGAAGCAACCGGAAGTACGTAGAAACAACCGGAAGTGCTTAGAAACAACTGGAAGTACTTAGAAGCAACCGGAAGTGCTTATGAACAGAGGCTCCCAAGGCTGAAAGACAAACTCGGGAGACTGAATCGAGAAGGAAAAGGAAGTCTTAACAGGGTAGTGGCAAAAAGATGGAAGCATCCATTTAAAATCTGCTAACTAAAGTAACCCTAAGGCTGACCAGTGCCACAGCTGGATTCTGCCAAACACTCCAAGAATCAATGCCAGCTCTTTTAAAAACTACTCCTAAATATGGAAATGGAAAGAATAGCCTCAAACTTATTTTGTGATGTGAGCTTCACCCTGATATTTAAACCAGACAAAGATACTACAAGAAACAAAAGTTCATGGAAATGTTGCTGAGGGACATAGGGCAAAAGTTCTCTTCTCAACTATGCGAATAACAACATCACAATAATGCTTTGGGCCATCCATTGGATAAAAATGAGTTAAATGTGTCACACCACAAAACAGAATGGAAGGTTGAAAATCCAGTGGTTTTTTTTTTTCTCTAAAACATTTAACATAGTTTAGCACAATTTCTTGATTAAAAAAAAAAAAATGTAAACCCCTCTCACACACATAAAATGTCCGAACAGAATAAACGGTATTTTAGAAAAGCCCAAAGCTACTTTCATACATCAGGGGGAAATAGCAAGTTCTGTTACCTCACACTGGCAGCTAAGCTTTTCACGTGTCCTGCAAATCCTAGCAGGAACAATCAGAAAGCAGAAGAAACACAAGGTATTCAAATTGAAAAGAAAAAAGTGGCCTTTCCTCTTGGTGCGGACTGAATTAAAGTGTCATGATGACCTCATCACAACCAAACTTAAAGAGAAAACAGGATTTACAGCAAATTCAGGGGGGCAGAACAAGGTCGACAGAAAACTCAGTTGTGATTCTTTACATTTTGAAAAATATATCTGAAACACAAGAAAATGGACTGGAGAGATGGCTCGGTGGTTAAAAGCATTGGCTGCTTTTACAGAGGACCTGGGATCAAATTCCAGCACCCAAAAGGCAGTTCACAACTGTCTGTAACTCCAGTCCCAGGGGATCAGACTCCCTCTTCTGGCCTCTGCAGGCACCAGGCACACTTGTAGTCTGTAGACAGACATGCATGCAAAACATCTGGGCACATACATAAGCAACAGACAGACAGACAGACAAAACAGTATAATTTATGGACACACCAAGAGAATTAATTTCTTAGGAATAAATTACGATGACACTGAAAAACCCATACAAGGAAAGCTGTGAATAGCTGACATAAGAAAATAAGAAGATAGAAATGAATCAGAGATGTCAGGGGTGCTGTCCAGAGCAACCTGCAGATTCAACAACATCCACACTAATGGTTGAATGACACTCTTAAGAGACACACATACAAAAATATCAGATTATTTATAAGAAACCACAAGAAACTCTAAAATAGCCTTGAATTGCACTGTTCTTTGTTTGAGTTGGAGCATGAAATTACCCTAACAGTATAGTATCGGCATTAAAAAGAACTGTAAAGACAAGGGAACAGAGAGCCTACAAGAACACAGACAGTGGCTAGAAGTTCAAACAAAGAAATTATTTAAACCGTGCTGAGCTAACGGCACTTCTCATGTCAGGGTGAGAATAGGGTGCTACACTACTTCAATCATAAAAATCATGTTCACCCCAAGATGGTCACATCGAACGTAACCATTTTCTGCTTCCCACTGTTGAAATTAGATGGGAAAGAGTTAAATGCCAAACTATAAGATGCAAATTCCAAAACTCCAAAAGAAATTACAGGAGGAACATCTTAGCTCTGGCTGTGGTGATTGTTTATTTGGATATCACATACAAATGCAAAAACCTTATACAACAAAAGCAAAAAATAAACAGGCCTTTAACAAACCCTTAAAAATTCTGCTCACTTAAGGAAAGAAAAGTTGAAAAGTAAGCTAGGGATGAGAAAAAATTGTAAACCACCTAACTGTAAGGAATTAAAGCACAAAACGTGAGACTCATAAAATTCATTATTAAAATGATCAGTTGAAGAAAGGGTCCGTTCTCATAAGTGTCTCTCTGTCCCCCAGTAGTTCTCCATTGCCACTGGCTCCTTGAATCGGGGGACATCATGAGCCTCTCTCCTATCCAATTGGGGATTCTGACTGACATGATATCACGCAAATCCTGTGATGTATTCCCAGATATTGTTAATTCACATGTGTAACTGCACAGTCAGGTCTGGCAACAGTAGATGGTCGGATCCCTATGCTCATGCAGAAAGGACTATGCCAATGCAGTGGATATTAACTTAAAAGAGACATGAAGATGAGAGGGGGAAATTGGCAGATCAAATATGTTATACACGTGTGTGAATATTAAGGAAGATACCTAATTTTTAAACATGGGTAAAGATAGAAAATGCATCATTATCAGAACAAATGATTGGGACAGATTATGATGTTAAGTAAAATAACCCAGACTCAGAAAGAAATTATCATGTTTTCTCCCATGTGGGGAATTTAGATTTAAAAGCAAATGATTAGGAAGGGGAACTATTGGGAGAAAGGATGGCAATCAAGGGAAGGAAGAAGGGGTGGAGAGGGTCACAGAGAGGGTCACTATGATCAAAGTATAGCTCAGAGCATGTGTATGTGCTCAGAGCATGTGTGTGTGTGCACAGAGCATTGTGTGTGCACAGAGCATGCGTGTGTCCACAGAGCATGTGTGTGCATAGAGTATGTGTGTGCGCAGAGCATGTGTGTGTGCACAGAGCATGTATGTGCACAGAGCATGTGTGTGTGCTCAGAGCATGTGTGTGTGCGCAGAGCATTGTGTGTACACAGAGCATTGTGTGCGCAGAGCATGTGTGTGTGTGCGCAGAGCAT